>JAGDQP010016037.1:0-41360 GCA_022664845.1 Lepisma saccharinum | reverse complement strand
ACCTGGCACCGAATGATTACCATCTGTTCCTGTTCATGGCGAACACGTTTGCTGGTGCAAAATTCGCGTCAAGAGAGGCTTGTGAGCATCGACTCTCTCAATTTTTGGCCAATAGGGACAAGGGCTTCTATGAGAGAGGCATCATGATATTCCCTTCCAAATGGCAACACGTTATCGAAAAAAGCGGCGCATATGTGACCTAAATCGGATCATTGTAACTATGGTAAGTCATGCAAAAATAATGGATTACTTTTTACTACACCAGATACATAATTTCGATTTAAAACATGACGAAGGTAAACCATAACATAAAACTGCTACCATTCCAATTAATATTATCTTCAATTTGAAATAAGTAACTTCACTTATTCCTAGACAATCCACTGTCCGAACGAATAACCCTTGTCTGAGTAAATCACTCCTTCATTTACTAAAGGGTGAATTTATTAGAAATCAAATATTTATTTTTTCCTTCTTCAAGTATCATTTTGTTTCTTCTTCAAACCTTTGTACGGAAATTCGATATTTTCTTTTCGGATATCCGTTAAAACTAGGTTCCTCTAATATCATGTTGTCTTAAAGATTCTTGTGTATTTCCTCGGTTTTTCGGTTAGTTGGAGACGAATAATTAAATTTCCGAATAATTATTCAAATAATATTCCGATAATAATTACCCCAAAATATTTACAGTTCCAAAATTAATAATGTATGAACATAAAGAATAAAACACTATTATCCGCCATCCCATTATATATATGTCTATCCTCGTATGTAAAATCAGTACGAATATATAGTGGGGCTAGGATAACTTTTTATCCCGTATTTGGCCGTCCATAGTATTTTCTCAGCATTTACTAAGAATATCGCTCGCTCGCGGAACGCGAGTGCAGTTTCCAGGAAGCTCCAGATACATACATGGACTGACTTCAAACAAACCGTTGAACCTAACTTAATGCTTGAAAATTAACCCTAAGTCTTCAGAGATTTGTGACAGCTTATTTTGGTTCTACAATCAACATTAATAATTGTACCTATAGCATAGTAAGGCATTCATGTTACATCCTCTTTATATTAGTATTCATTTTTTTCTGAATTTCAGAAGGGTTCGGCATTTCAGTACTCTGATATCTTTCAGTATACTGATACTGTTTGGTTTATCAATATTTCGGTATTTCGGCATATCAATATTTCAGTATACCAAATTCCGGTATAAATTATGCCGGAAATTTGGTATTTCAAAATATCGATACCGCTTTTGTTACATCGATATTTTTCACAGCCCTAGGGCAGATTAATATTTCCGACTAAAACAAGTATCTAAGTTCGAAATATGTTTCCTTTCTAGATCACTATTTCTACTTTAAAGATGATACCAACTACATTTCCAGAGGGGCTCCGGGGGTGAATGACGCATTTGACTTCCATGCTGATGATCATAACTATAGCCATAAATATAACACTAATAATTTTCCTGCAAACTGGAATATCATGGAAACACGTTTCGTAAAACTATAAACTGTATTGGTCTTTGTAGTTTTAGTAAATTTTGACCGAGGGTCGTCTGAATTATACTGGTTAAAATCCACAAACATCCATTTCCCAGGCGGGATTTCAACCTGCAGCTTTATAGACGCTAGCATAATGTCTCAAACAACATGTTTGTCTCGTTCGGCATGCTTTTCGTCTCTGTAGCTTTGAAAGTAGCATTACAATCCAACAAAAATCGTTTCAGCTTGAGCTGTAATGCAGGTTCCTGTAATAAAAAATAAATCGGCAGCTACATTTATACCGCACCCCAGGTGGTGGTGCTAAACGCTCAACATCTTGCAACAAACAAGCATGCAGTTGAAGACAATGAGTTGATATGTATAAACTAGGTGGGAAAACTGGCAACAGCGCGGGACGTTAAAATGATAGAAAAATGAATAGTATTATACGCGTGTGACGCCAAATGATGGTAAAGTTGAATGTATATTCACGTGCGCCAAAATGATAGTAATTTGAACGGAGGTCAAATTGATAGGAATTTAAACAATAAAATATTGTGCTTTTAATTGGAGTATACTCGTTGATTTTGTAAAATACATAACCGATAACCATGATATACACTTAACATAATGTAGTTAAGTCCCATAGCTGTGGAGAAAAATCAACTTTAAAACGGATGCCAAATGTTCGTCTTTTGAAAGGATGCCAAATTGATAGAAAGATCTATATATATATATATATATATATATATATATATATATATACACAATATTTGTATTAAAAAGATTAATGAAATAAAATTTGTACTACAAAAGATTTGACAAATATCCTATTAAAGGAACTTGCATTGCATAACATTGTTCAAAATTACACTTGTATGAACTATTTCCTCCAAGCTGCAGACTGAATGCCCTGCTTTACTGATGCTGGTCTATGTGTTGTAAGGAACATTTCCTTTATTCATCTTGTGAGAAAGTTTGTGCCATGGCTATCAACGAAAAACAAGTGTAAAAAATGGAACAGCAGAAGCTATTTTTTTACCTTTTTCTGTTAACAACGAAACTACACCAGAGCTTAGAACAAGCTACATATTTTATCCAAGCAACTGTGAACTTCATTTATGAAGCTATGTATTAATTAATGTGTGGACCTTTGTGGACGCTAGTATATTTTTACAAATTTACAAATTGTAAATTTTTACAATATATAGATATATAAAATATTATTTAAAACAGTCTCCAAGCTCTAGATTTGAAATAGCTTGAAGGTTTGAATGCCCTGCTGTGCTTTTTATTGTTCCGTCTTTATGAAAAACTGTTCTTTTTTAGTTTTGAAGTACACAAAAATGTTTTCCGTCACCTAAATTTACAAAAAAAAAAAAAAAAAATAATGTAAAAGTGGAACAGGAAACCCTGGTTTTCTAGTTTTTATACAACGACGAAACCACAACATATCCTTACGAAAGCTGCTAACTATCTCCAATCTTGATCCAAAGTTACTGTCAGAAATAAAATAAAAGTGGAACAGCAATACAATTATTTTTTTTTAACATGTGACATTTAGAATCAGTGTAGCAATGGAAAAGCAACGAATTTATCTCTAAATGGCAAAACTATGCATTTTCCAAAAACTTCATCTCAGTTTAAAATGAGCAATTTGCTTGATATTTGCGAAACTACAAAGAATACCCAATTTCCTTGAATCGCAAGGTTTAACATAGAGGCTTTCATACTTCGGAAATTTGGTATCAACACGGTTCAATTCACATGAATGTATCGGTTTTATCACATTATGAAGAACAGCAATTTGTCCCGTTTTTGTCATAAGAAAGCGGTCTGCCTCGTGACCTGCAATGAGGATATAATCTTGAAAATGCACTTTCTTGAACTGCTCTCCAACAAAGCCAGGAGGTGTAGGACCATCACTATGTCTCATCTTAGATGTTTCCAGTTGTTGTGTGTCTAAATTGGACATTAGAAGTTTGTTTCTTTCTGATATTCTATTGAAAATTTGTGTCAGAGGCAGATATGGAGATTTTATTTGCTGTTTCAGCTGGCCAAGAAAGTTCTCTTAATTTATATGCAGAGTAAGTATCCAGGGTACCATACTGTTCTGCATCTTTCGGTATATGTATTAAGGAATGTATGTTATAAACTAAATATGGTAACCCATACACAGACTTTATTGTATTGTATTGTATTTATTTTCATCCTTTTATCATAAAAAATGATCTTGGACTTGTCAAATTACAGATAGATATTAATAACAATAAATAAAAGAAAAACATTACAAACTACAATTATAAATTAACGACTATTACATAAATTTACATAGTCGTCTATTTTGTAGAACACATTTTGAAGAAAAAGAACTTTTAACATTTTTTGGAACCTATGAATATTATTTTCTTGTTTTGTTTTTTTTGATGGGTAGCGTATTATATAAATGCTTTCCAGCATAATCTACAACTTTTTGGTATAATGTAGTATTATGATTATTTATATGGAAATCATTTTTTTTGCCTCGTATAGTAATTATGTGCATCTCTGTTCATGATACAGTTAACATTTAGTTATGTACATCTCTGTTCATGATATAGTTAACATTATGCTTTTTAATATATGTAAGAAGTTCGTACAGGTAAATACAAGGTAGAGGAAGGATTTGTAACGCTTCAAAATTTTGCTTACATGGTATGTTTGGTTTTTTACATGCTATTATACGAACAACTCTTTTCTGTAATTTAAAAAAAGTCTATGCTCTTGTGAGAGTTTCCCCAAAAGATTACTCCATATCGTAGCAGTGAATGGAATGAAGCATAATAGAGTGATTTTGCTGTTTCTTCATTTACTTTCTGCTTTATAGATCTTATTGCATAACATAGTTTGCTTAATTTAAGTACCAAACATTTTATATGTTCTTCCCAGTTCATGTGCTTGTCCCAAAAATACGTTACTATTCACAAAACTTATGTTTTTGTTATGAAACGACAGTGTTTGCTGTGGTGTAATATTTCTGTTGATCTGAAATAACAACGCATGCGTTTTATCAGCATTAAATATTAAGCAATTTCTTTTAAGCCATAGTGATAGATCTTCTAATGCCTTTTTACTATTACTATAAAGCGAGTCTTCATATTTACCACATATTAATATAGACGTATCATCTGCAAATAATGTTGTATTGGTTGCGTTTATATTTAAAGGAAGATCATTAATATATATATAAGATATAACAAGGAACCCAGTACAGACCCTTGAGGAACTCCATATTTAATTTCTTTTTCATCTGATAAGCATGTTTCTATAGTGTTATTATTTATATAAGATATTTCAACTGCTTGTTTTCTCCCGGTTAGATACGATTTGAACCAATTGTATGCTATTCCCCTTATTCGATTATTATGCATTTTCTTAAGCAAGATATTGTGTTGTACTACGTCAAAAGCCTTCATTAAGTCAAGGAATAAGCCTAGACAAAAAATTGTTATCCAAAAGCTCTAAGATTTTTCCAGTAAATTGGCATATTGCTGTTTCGGTAGATTTCCGTTTTAGAAAACCATGTTGAGCATTAGAAATAATGTTATAAGTATCAAAGAAGTTAACAACCCTTTTATACATTATTTTTTCTAGTATTTTACTGACTACAGGTAACAGTGATATAGGTCTGTAATTTCTAACGTTTTCACGTGATCCTTTCTTGTGTATTGGTTTAAGTTTAGCAATTTTTAACTTCTTTGGAAAATTACCACTTTCGAGAGATCTGTTGGCAAGGTAACATAATGGATCTATAATATTTTCCCATTTCTTGAATAAATTATTTGATATGTTATCTATACTTGAGGAATTACAAGGTTTTAATTCTCTTACAATATTTTGCAATTCTGTCTTCGTTACAGGCTGAAGAAAAATTGTTTTATCGCATTGACTTATCTTAATTTTATCAATTTCATGTGTTAGTAAGTTAGGAGACTTAATATGGTCAGAGATTACATTTAAAAAATAATCATTAAATGTTTTTGCAATGTCAATTGGCTTTACTATCTGATGACCTTCATGATTTAAGGTAATCGTATTGAACGTACTCTTCGTAAGATTCAATTCATTTTTAACAATATTCCACATCTTTTTGTTTTATTTTTTGAATTTTGAATTTTCTGATTGTAATAACTTTGTCTATCATTTTTCAGTAATTTCTTATATAGTTTTCTGTGCTCTTTATATTTTAACTCAGCTTGCTGTGATCCCTGTCTTTTTATATTTTATTCATAAGCATACATTGAGTTTGTGCTTTCTTAACTTCTGATGAAATCCATGCTGGGCTTCTCCTTTTTAAAATTTGAATTTTCTTTTTCGGAAAAGCCCTTTCAAAATTATAGCAAATAGTATCTAATAAAACATCATATATATTGTTTACATTTTCATTTATATAGATATCATCCCAAGTCTCTTTTCTTAGAAGGTAGTTGAAATAATTAACATTTTCATTAGTTAGGTCCCGCACAATTTTAAAAATTTTTTGCTCAACACGTTTTGGAGAAAATTTTATATTACCCAGAGTAACTAGTTGGGCTTCGTGATCAAAAAACCCTGTATTTATAACTAGAGATTGAAAAGATAAGAGATCAGTGTTAATTAATATTTGATCGATTGTTGAGCTGGAGTTTTTAGTGATTCTAGTAGGCATAAATATGGTTGGTTTTAGATTGTATGTTTTGAATAAAATATTTGACTCTGAGTTTACTGCTTATGTTTTGAAATTAATATTTAGGTCCCCCACTACAACACGTGTGTATTTAGTACTATTATAGTGTTCTAAAATGTGATCTAAGCTTCTTAGAATATATTTATGATACTATCCTGGGTTCGATAGATACATATTATAACTAAGTTTACATCTGGAATTTCTAAAATACAACTTTCAAAATGCTTTTCTTCATTTAAATGGGCAAACTTTAGTACTTCTCTTGTTTTGATACCTGATCTAATAAATATACAAGACCCTCCTTTTCTCATTACGGATCTGCAATAGTATGTTTTACACTCAAAGTTAGATATAGTTATAAAATTCATATTTTCTTCACTTGCCCAATGTTCTGTCAAACATAGGACTTTTACATTATGTAAATCAATTTGTAATAGAACCTCAAGTGATAGTTGTTTGTCTATAAATAAACCTTGCACATTTTGGTGAAATACTGTAAAAGAGTCTACATAAAAAACTTTCTCTATACATAGTAGATGGCTTCCTTTCTCTGTGTGATTTACGTAGTTGCTTTGTACCTTTATTTGGTACCTTTTCTTTCCCTTGTACTTTCATCTCATTCGTGCTTACTCTTTCATTATAGATGAAACTTGGGTACTTTTGAAAGGACACCTTAGAGCTGCAAGTGCCATTTGGCTTAGTTTGTGTGTCTTTTCCATCAGTCTTTTCTTTTATGATTTCTTTGTCTACTGGCAGGTCACTGCATGATTGTAATACAGGAGGATGTAACGGGTACTTCTTTGCTTACTTTGGTTTTTACACGTGAACATAAAGCTTCAGCTACACTTTTCTTACTTTTTCCGTTTAAATGTTGACCGTGTCTTGTGAAAAACCGTCTTTCAATTGTTGCCATATCAAGTACATTTACATTATCAAAACGTTGGCATATTGCTATTATCTTGGTATTTGCCCTTCCTACTTCTTTATTTACAATCGACCCTGATATTAAGTCATGCCTGTGTGGAATAGTCGATACAACTAAATTTGTGTGAGAAAGATTCAATAAATGTTCTTTTAATGCAAATATAGCATAACCAGTTTCATTCTTAACAATGTTATTTGATCCGCCTATATTTATCATCACATCTTGTTTATTTAAGTCGTTACATAACGTGTCTACACATTTCAGTACCTCACTCATCGGTGCCCCCGGCTTTGTGAAACTTTCTACATCATAATTATCTTGTGCCTCTTTTATTTTGGCAGCTAATCCTCTACTATGGCTGTCTCCTAATACTATCATTTTACTTTTGCACCCAGTTACATGATTCTCACTTAGTCTTATTCCTAATGGGACTTGTTTTGTTGACTCGTTACACCTACTGTTCACTTCCATCTGTACTGTCTCTTCGTTTGACACTGCTTCTTGAAAACTCAGTTCCTCCTTCTTGTTATCTAATACATCGAATCTGTTAGCTGATGTTGGAATGCCTGTAGGGTTACAACGTTGTACAAGGGAATTTTGTTTTTTCCTACCCCATTTCGACCGCTTAACCATGTCTGTACATTTGTTATATGTTTTTTGCAATATCTGCTTTAAGTAGTTCGATGATGAGATTTTTGTGGCAATTTCTTCTTCCAGCCTTGGACATTTCAGACAATTTGGCGTCATGATGTTGGCTCCTAGACTTTATGATTTGCAGTGAAAATTAGGTTTTAGTTGGGAACTGTTAGGAAAATTTAACGCACTGCATTAAAAAGTTCTTTCGTATTTCTCGTATACTTATTTCACCTTTGTACATTAACCGGAAAGTTAAAATCACACTGAAAAGATATACACTAACACTTTGCAACCTTGTACACTAACTAGTTTTAAAAGTAGCATCTTGATGCATAATGTCCAAACATTTTCAACATTTGTGCTTTCCTACAATCTGTCTAAAGATGATATAGTTCTACCACTTCCACTAGTTTGTTGCACTTGCATTTATCAACAAACAATTTTAATAATAATTCTGCATATTGGGAGTACTTTTTCAGATGGTCATAATTTCTTAATATAGTGATGGCAACATGCAGCAAGAGAAAATGCTGGTATACCTGAGGCTCCAAGTGTTTCTTCAGAACTAGCGGGAAAAGGTACAGCAAGAAAGTTCTGTATTCTGTAGCTTTCCAACGTTCAAGATCCTTGAAACCCCCCTAGGTTTTCTATTGAACTCTCTTGGAAAATGCACACCGCAAGATTCCAATTTTTGAGACACCAATTTACTCGTGCCCGCACTGAATTTGGCAGCACTTTTTACATGACGATCCTGTTTAGAGGAAACAGTCCCACAGACCCATGTGTGCAACAACTTCCTTATAACACACAAGCCCACAGAGTGCATTGGATCAATAGCGAACTGGGAAACTAAAGCCACACCCAAAGTGAGTAATGGGGACACTCCGATACTATGATCTTCATCTAATTGATTTTTTAACATGTTGTCATCTCTAAGGGGGCAGTCTACCTCATCCAACACAACACGACGATCAACGTACGTACCATAACACACACATTTGTCACAAGACGAATATCCTCCATGAGATTTTACACATTTAATGTATGCCCTGGCAGGCATGTCACACACAAAATTGTGTATAGTAACACTGTTTGTCTTACCTTTAAATGTAAACCCAGAGAGGAGTAATTGTTGCATTTCAGTGACAAAGTCTTCCAGGAATGTATTCACTGGTCTTGGTTTTTCTTTACCACAGAAAAGTCCCACAAGGAATGGATCAGTTTTGAAGCCTTGAATAGCCCCTAAAATAGGCCAGAAGCAAACACTCGAAGCATTAAATAGTGGTACACCATCGATATTAAAGACTAGCATGAGGTGGTCAGTACTGGGGAAAGTAGCTTCCTCCTGTTGCATCAACATATTGAGACAAAAGCTGACGCCTATATGTAAGTACTCTCCCGTAAACAAAAATTTCCTACTCACTGTATGTCTGGGAGTTTTTAGGAGAGTTCTGGCATCAGCAGGAAGAGAGTCATGGAAAATCTGCAGTTGCCTCAGAAGAGCACTTAAGGCCTCGTTACTAATTTTATACTTCACAGACCAAGCTCTAAGGAAAGTTTCTAGTTCCAAGTGTGAATGTATTTCACAGCTCTGGTCGGGAGTTAGATCTTCTGTATCACTTTTTCTGGGCTCTTCTGTGAAAACTTCATCGCCCCCAAAGTAAACACATGATTCATTATCCATATGGCATTGTAAGTCATCATTGTCTGACGCTGATGGAACACTGTTTTGCTCACATGAAGTACCTGCAACATTATCAACTTCGGTTAATTCGGCCACAGCAGCCTGTAACTCCTTGGCCATCCTTCGCCTGAGTTGCCTACAGCTTACAACTCTAAACATGTTTGAAAAGAATAGAGAAATAATAAAAAAGAAAACAAGTGGAATGTTACACGCGAACATAAAAGTTATTCACAGAAAATACACTTAAACAAACAATCCTCTTATGTACATCCTATTCTTTCTCCTTCTGTTTCTTTTACGTCATGGCGTCTGAAAACCTTTGTGGTGCGTGTTTGATCCAGTTCTTGATATTGTCTTAGATGTTCTTTTCAGTCAGGCTTGGGGAGATCTTTCTAATAGAACCTGTCGAAGAAAACAAAATATGTAAGTAATCATTGTTCCATGTAACAACGAAGTGGTTGGAGTACAAAATTACAGCATTTAGTAATGATCGATTTAACCCCACCCTGATCACTCACATCTGGTGACTGTACATCATAAAATGAAATCAATCGAGAAACAGTACGATTCTACTAAGAATCACGAAGCCTCAGGTCCCTTGATAGCATTTTAGGCACGCAAGCTTTCATTTTTATAAAATAGGTTTCAACATTGACAGTAGGGTGCTTGGCCACGGGGATGATCACAATATGTTAGTATTGTATTAAATAACATTTATGCCTAGTTTAGTACTGCTATGTGTATTGGAAGTAATTAAAATATATAATTGTATATAAAATGTTGGAGCACAGGGAAGAGGACGTTCTGTGGATCGAGGAGCCACTCAGTACTTTTTATTGTGCCGAATAATGTCCATGTCTTGTTTTGCGAAGCTATGTATAACTGAATGGAAGGAATCTGAACAATCGATTTAAAAAATGAGGTGGTAACACTGAACTGTTGCACCAGTCAGGACGTTTGCGACGGTTCTGTCTCATATAAGATTCATTAATTAGCAATTATGTACGCAAGCACATGGTTTAACACTGTCACTTGGTTTGAGCTCCAAAGGCGCGTAGAAAAGTGTTGTGACAGATACCTCTGGCTATATGGGTATACAGAGACCGTTACTGACATTCAAAATTATCATGATTGAGCGCTAGAAAAATCTAAAATATTTATGTAACAAATCTGAAACCTATATCTCAACTTAATACATTTACAGTGGCCGTGCGGAAAGTTGTAGAACTTAATTTTTCCCGCCAGAACGGGGTGAAGAAGGGGATTTCTGCGCTGGTTGGGTGAAGGTGGGTCTTACCTACCAGTGCACCAGTCGTCTACAAGCCTTTCCGGAGTGTAGATCGAGTTGAAGGTAAACCTCTGTCAAGGTGCCGCGTCACGCTCCACAATGAATCGTTTGTTAGAGCAGCGGTACGCGGTGAAGTTTTGCGTTACACTGGGTAAAATTAAGTTTTGCAGTTGCAAGTGATACCCATGATCAAGACTACGTATGGGAGTGATGCCATGGGTCGATCAAGTGTTTTTGCGTGGCGCAAATTGTTTGGGAGGGAAGAGAGCAAGTTGAAGATGAGCAACGGTCAGGACGCTCTGCAACCTCAAAAAGTGACAAAAACGTGGAGAAAGTGCTAAATCTGCTGAACGCTGACCTCAGATTGAGTACGCGGATGATAGAAGAACAATTAAACTTGCCAAAAACTATTGTGGAAGAAATTGTGACTGAAAACCTGGGAATGCGAAATTATGAACCTTTGATGTAATGGACTTCCTGACCAAACATAGCATCACACAGCTTCCCCATCCACCCTACAGGCCAAATCTCGCTCCCCCAGACTTCTTCCCCTTCCCCCGACTGAAACGGGTCATGAAAGGACGGCACCGCGGATCGGTCCAGGCCATTCAAGAGGCCGTAACGAGGGAGCTGAAGAGCATTCCAGGGAGCCTTCAGTGATTGGCAGAGTCGCTGGCAACGCTGTGTTGATGCAGAAGGGGCATATTTTAAAAACAATCAAGTCGATGTGTTAACATTGTCAATAAATGGGTTTACGAAAGTTCAGTCCTACTACTTTCCGGACTTACCCTGTATTTACAAAAACTACAAGCAATTATACAACTTCCAGGGTTAAATAATTATTCTAGGCACGGATTTTCCCAAGATCAATCTAAATCCGCATTCTTTATATCAAAAACAACAATTATGATTATTGGCTTTTTCAACATCAACTTTCAATATAAAACCATAATTGTCAGAAATAAATATATCAACATGAAATCTATAATTCAATTATCAACGCTTCTTTGTACTAACGTTATATACTAAAGATTTTCTTTGTAAAACTTGTAACAACTCAAAAGATAGGATTCTGGAAAACAAGGAGTAAAGTTATCCTTACTCATGGCTCCAAAATTCCAATAGTTTCCAACCAAAAGCGAACTTTGGAATTTGGAAGGGGGGGTTTCACCAAAAATCAAGTTTACTTCAAAAGCCCAAAATTATTTAAAAGTGCTTTACGTGTCTCAAAACTACTAGTCTCTCTTTGTATTATCACCAAGTTTCAGTTTATTATCTTTAGATTTAATAATTTAAAGCTGAAAATCAATTCCAATTTCTGCCACCGTCTAACTTATCATTTATGATTTAATTTGTTTTTCTGAGTTTTAGTTTTTCCTTAAATCCTTTTTCAAAAGGTGTAATTAAGTTTCTAATATCAACAAACAAACCCGAAAGAAGTTACAGCTTTATAGTACCTCACAGAAATCAAATATTAATGACTAATCCCAGTAGCACGCAACAAGGATTTACGTCTAAGATCATGATTGACTGTAACTTAAGTAAATTTTTTTCACTCACACAAAACACTATTCAAAGCCTTTCAACTATGAGTGATACAGACTTTCAGATACTATCACATAATCGAAAAACCCAGTACACGAACATTCAAACCTAACCTTATTTTCGACCAAAACCGTTTGTCCTTCTGCAGTCACACTCAATTTCACAAAAATAACAAAGTATAAAAAACAAAATGTATTTCCAATGATCTTCACACGCACTAAGAGAATTACAAATCACTCTCTCCCAAGTTAGCAAACATTCCCAAATATTCTTAAAAATTTTGGGTTAAACAACTAAATTTTGAATTTTTGTGAACTCACTTTGCTTGTTGGACAATTGGGGATTTTGAAACATTTTGTAAGGAAAACTTTTCTGTACGTTTTCTAGAATCTTCCTCTAGAGAAATAGTTGAGTTTAAGTGGTTTTCAATGATTATATGGTGTTTGAATATATTGAACATAAATGTGAGTGTGTGGATAGTTCGATTATTGAATACTCTGTTTGAATGAGTTTGATTCCTGTTTAAGATTGAACTGCTATATTTTTTTAAGCTGATTTAGGTTGAATCTAGGAAAATCCGCGCATGGTATTAGTTTAACATTATTTCAAACATTTTATAAATAAACGTGTGTTTTCCGACTTAGATCACACTATAAATACCTATTTTTATGAACCAAACATTTGGCCACTGCGTCCGTCTTTATAGGCGAAAGCACTTTTAATCATACTTTCTGGTGGTTCTCTAATGTACCCCACTCCTCTAGCAAGTTTGGTCGAAAAAGCGCTTTGAAGCATAGATTTACTTGTTAGACTACTCAGAATGGTAAAAAATTCTCTCATAGAATCATTGATAATGAAAACGAAGTATTTGCAAGTATCTCCCATTCAGATTCTAACTTCTACATTTTTCCATATTGAGATACATTTACCTTCAAGTTAACAAAAAATTTTGCAAGTCATCAGAAGAGGACATAATCTGACAACACCTACCAAGGCCAATGACATTGGAGACTCGTAAATACACTGTAAGTAAAGTATCAAAGTACATTATCACCCTAAATATAAAATATTGACACTTAGAATTAAGATTACACTAAGCAAGTATTTCATGCTTTTTAGTTCACTTGACGTGAGCTGGACTTAGTTTTGAGGAAATATAATTTCTGTGTGTAACGTAATATGAAAAATTCTACTTTATATCTTTGGGTATGAAATGTTGGCCTTATATCGAATATGTATTATTACCATGATGATTAATTCATTATTCTGAAAAGTCCTTATCGGTGAAAATGTGGTATCGGTATATACCTATTATACACAGCAACATGAGAAGAAAATTGAAAAAAAATGAACTAATCGCATAGTATTACGATACTATTACTGCAATAAAATATTTCAAACAGTGTTTTTCTACAAGCATATAACCTGTGAAAACAAGCACTTTTAAATTCTGGAAAACAGCACCATCAAATTCAAGTATTTCATGCACTTGTACTATGAACGCTGTTGCTAGGTGAGATAGATGAAGAGCGTTGAAGGATAAAATTAATTCGTAAACACTTACGAACAACAGCAGCTTTGAGGCTCAGCGTACAGAATGCATTCTTTCCCTTGTTCCCTCTGAAGTTGTAGTTCATAGCCAGTTCGTTACACATCACATGACGTAATACTCCTGACACACGGCTTCTTAAAGATGATAAGTATGAGCACTGGAAGAAATAATCAGAACGAAGGATATGAGTATCTAGTGTTGAAAGGCTGGCGAAAGACAGTACATAAATTGTTACATCGTAGGTTTACGCCTTTTTCTTTAAAAAAAAAAGTTTACTGAATCATTATTTTACTACTAGTTACTTTAAAGCATTTGTGAAATTCCAAATACTGATGTCTGTTTGCTGTTTCAAAACTTATTACTGAACTTTAAAGCCATGCTATTTCCTTTTGTATCGGAGAGTTGACTTGAAAAGGAGTGAGGTATTGAGAACTTATAGAAGGGACACACGAAATAAATTCCTGAAGATTTTGAAATAATTTTAAGACCTTTTAGGCCAATAGTTCAGGTAGTATTTATGATAATGAGATGAATTGGTGAAATGAAGAAAATGGGAGGACACTGCAGAAACTCGAGAAAATCCACGCACAAGGTGTTTGTCAACCACAAAGCCCACATGGCATGAGCAGGGATCGATCCGACGACCCGTAGCACCAGAGGTGAGCGCTCTACCAACTATTTTTTTAAAACAAAAACAAAATCTCGTTTATTTAACTTCCTCTTACACTACATTTATTTATACCATTTAGACCTTTAGTTTGCGTTTATCCTAACTACGGACAACACATTTAAAATCACATCCATGCCCGAAGTAGGATTCGAACCTGCGATCCTTTAGTCACCAGACCAGCGCACTAGCCAGCTCGACCTCCTGGACCGGCAACTGAGCCACCGTGGCCCCAAATTCGTGAAGAAATAGGTGGCTAAAACTTAGTACATTTCTTGAAATAAGTACCTATAAGTACTTATTCCCCAGATAATTATATCAGATATTCGTGCAAGAGAAAATTCTACCCAGCGGCCGTGGCTCAGACCATTTAAAATAGGCTAGACTTTTAGATTTATCTTTTGTATATCACCAAATGTCCAGGTGATCTCCATAGTTAAAATTACTTTTACTGTTGATTTTCTTTTTTTTTTATATTTTGCTCAGTGCATTTATTTTTTAAAGGATAAAATTAATTTTATTGGCGATAACAATACTATGGCTTACGCCCTGCATTTTTTCATTACTTATACATTTTCTGTTTAAATTCTGTAAGCAACCATCCTGTAAAAAAAAAAAACTAAACATGTCAATATAATCTGGGATACAATAGATAATCTCTCAAAAAAGGTAATAACAGCTTAGCAATCTGGAGGACCTGGGCTCAACCATTCCCTCTTAGAACGTGAACTTTGTGTAGAAGGCCTCGACAAGGGTAGGGAATGAGAGTTTATTAGAAGTTTGAATGGATGTCAAATTAGCACTGAAAGATTTTCAGCGAAAACATTTTGTGTTATTACTTACAAGGACAGAGCTATAAAGCGTTCCAAGTTTTATAAATATCATAGATGGTGGGTGTCCTGGTCTGATTGAACTGACGTGGAATTGAGAACTACCACTGGACAAAGCAGTTCACTGACACAACCAAATAACTGGTTTTAGAATTGTATTTATTTTCTATTTTAAGGTCTTAATTCAGCTTTGGCTCAGGCTAAATGGATGATGATGGGGATGAATTGGTGGAATGAAGAAACTGGAAGGAAACGGGAGAACCCCGAGAAAACCCACGCACACGATGTTTGCCTACCACAAAGCCCGCATGGCATGAGCAGAGATCGAACCGTCGAACCCACGCACCAGAGCTGAGTGCTCTACCAATGAGGAACCGTAGCCCCCGGATTTAGAATTGACTTTTAAGAAATCAGATCACCAATAAAGTGACTTCTTAAGTCATTTTAATGGCAATGAAAAGTGTTCATAGCTATTCAAGAGTGGCTTTTTTAATATTCCTTGTCTAGTTTTATTGGATACCTTAAATATGCAAAAATATCGTATTCAAATTGCGCCATAATATTCATTTTAGGGCACCTGTACTCGCTCATAAATTAGACTCTACAAACTATGAAACAGAATTACCCGACACTGGTTTCATTCAAGTATTGTAATGGTATTCAAAGTCTATGAAACCGTAAATTTTGGCAATGTGATCGTTCAATACTCATTTTGGTACTAACATTAAAAAGAAAAGTTATGAGAAAAAGTTGTAATAGGCATATCTGTTATACACATTGTTATCTTTATTGAAAGAATACATCCTGGACTTACAAGATTTGAAAAATGCTGGTCTTCCTCTATCTCAGCAATTGTTCTCATTGGGAAGTGTACAGGAAGGAACTTTCTGGCTCTCTACAATCTGCCTCTGTTCTAAAGCCCTCATATAATTGAAAATCTGCACGTTTTGGTGCTTAATGGCAGAAAGATAATCCAGGACCATACGCTGATATCCTGAAATAACAGAATACGAACTATCACTATCTCTCTATTTAACACACATCAGCGATACATCTTAAGTATCGATTCCTTAATTTCCAAAAATATTACAAGTTTCTTATAATAGCCTACTTTCCATGGCTATCTTACCTAGCAAAGAGTAAGGTACAGCGTATAAGTGAAATAAAGTGAAAAGATTTTGATAAGATAAGATGAATTGTATGAGCGGAAACAGGAAAACATTTTGAGAGTCAAACAAATTTTGCAATTAACTGCTAATATAATATTGGTAGTCATCACACACTTCAGAGAATGTAATAATTTACACAAATAAGTACCATATCTTGTAACGGTGTACTGATGCACAATTCGCAAATCATGAGTCGATATTTCGTTTTGTGCTTGCAAGTAATTTGGACCAAATTTGTTGTCTACAAGTTGAATATGAATAGTTTCTTTCCTCCTTCGGGTCTTCTGGAATATTTTAAGCTGTTACCGCCCATACAATTCATTTTATCTTATCTGTAATATTTTTAAAAGACTTGTGAGTATTGTTCTACAATTAAATTTATCCAGCACAATAGTATTATATACCAAACTGTGATGATTTTAATTTATTTAAGGTCTTTAGGCAACATTTCCCCAGGCCGATGGATGATGAAGGGGGAATTGGTGGAATGAAGAAAGTGGGAGGAAACGTGAAAACCCTTAGAAACCCGCGAATACGGTCTTTGTCCACCACAAAGCCCACATGGCAGGACAGTGATCGATCTGTCCACCCCACACACCAGAGGTGAGCTCTCTGCCATTTAGCTACCGCGGCTCCAAAATATCTCTCATACTTTATGGAATATTGTCATAGAGTGTCCTTAAACTGATAGTACAATTTACAGGAAAATTATTTTTTCGTAATAAAAGATGTAGGCTGGGGAAAAGAACCAATTGCGATTATAAAATTTACAATTGCTTAGAAAGAAAGGAACACAGACGTCATTTTAGAAGGAAAGCTGATACGTAGAAAGATTGTAAATTTTTCTTTTTCGGACTTAATTACGGTGTATGGCCTGTGAAACTTCATTCATCGTGCATCGACGAAATTAACATAGAAGTTTCCTACACGCTTACTTCTTTTGTAAATTATACCATCAAGAAGAAACCGATATCTTATCAAAATACACCATAAGGAAGTATCGCAAAATCTTTCTTCCTTTTCAGTTGTTGTACTGATTGCTTTCCCATGGCTATCTTTCGTAGCGAACACTGTGAATTTTAGTTTAGTTTTTACTGGTTAAGGTGTCTGAAAAGGAAAACTATCTTAGTACCTTTCTCAGTGCTGCAAGTTATTTAATTCAAAATTTTGATTTAAATAAAAATAAAAAAAAATTTTAATTGTAGCATCAATCGATGTGCTCCCCACAAAAAATCCACGGTTCCCCACATTTTTCTTTTGTCTGGCGACGTCCATGCGTAACACCCTATTCATGTTTTATTTGCCCTGGATTTGCAAAAATAATATCAAAGGCATCATGTCTATCTGTAGCATAGCTAAGACAACTACTTTACAGTTTTTCTTACAGGAAACTTTGGGTTAGCCCTAATCAGGGTGCGAAAGCGCTAAGAAACGGTGCGGGAAGCTTTTATATATATGCCGTGGGCAACGCCCTAGCCGAGCTTTTCTACCGGTTCCCGTAAGATCACCGAAGTCAAGCAGCTCTGGGTCTGGTCAGTGTTTAGATGGGTGACCGTTTGAGCACTCCAGATGGTGTTGCCTGTGCGGCGTTTACCCAGCGTCGTGAGACCAATTGGGGAGCTACCTGAATAAAGAGGTATCCGATCACAGTTGAGGGCTTCGGCTCTCCTCTCCCAACACGTCTGGTCAGCGTGGGAGCAGTAGACCACCTCCTCCTTCCGGGAGATGCCTCATCCAGTAGTGGATTGAATATGGCTGTGTATTATTATTATTATTATATATATATGCTATATATAATATATAAATAATATAAATCACAACCATAGTCAATCCACTACTGGATGAGGCATCTTTCGAAGGGAGGAGTTGATCTACTGCTTGCAGTCTGACAGAGATGATTGGGGGATAACAGCCTAACGCCACGGGCTTTTATTAACAGCCCAATTGCCTTATGATGTTGGGTGGGCACCGTTCCAGACAAACACGCCTTGGAAAAAAGTATGGGCAGCGCCGAGAATTGAGCCCGGGACCCCATGAATAGCAGTCAGAGAGCGGTAGGAAAAATAAGGATACTCATAATATGCCTCAATGAGCCTCAAAACAAAAGAAATTATATTTTCAAGAAATTTCGATACTAGAGCGTGCAAAGCTGGCACTGCATCTTCTCAAATGACACTTTTTTTTCTTTCAGACGATTTCAGTCGGCGGGGTTCGTGGGGGTGATCAACTCTAATGTATTATAATATAAAATAATATAAAGTAATAACGTAGCAATATGTCGTACATCCTTAGTTAATCTCAACATAACATGAACAATGTTTATAGAATGTGCTATTATGTACGTATTTCTGTATACGTATGAGTAATACAAGTGCTGGTTCGGGGGTGAGGTGGTTGAAAACCTTCCCCGAAAACTGAAAAAAAAAATTTCACCCGCAAATGATAATTTTTCCCAGACCAAAAAGTAAAGTGAACCCACAAATTTATCCTGCATGGAATATACTTATACAAAGATCTTATCTATAGCTTAGCTGTGTCCGGTCAATGTAATGTACAAGAAACTTGTATTGAACACGTACAAGGGATTATGCTCATGCTTTTACTTTGGATTTTACAGCAATTTTTTTACGAACGTGCAAAAAAAAATGACATCGCTAGTGACGGACCAAACCAAAATCACACAAAACTCACACATTACACACTGCCAGCACCCCAGTCCGTGTTCACGAAAGGCATGTGTATTATTGACAATGGTTTTCTTGCACTTTTCATAGATTATCTTAAATTAGTGACCATACGAACGTGGAGATTAGACAAGGTTAGGTGCGTTAATGTATCTTTACAAAATATATTTTCGCATGCTCACATTTATTAATCCTTGCAATTTTCGTAAATTATCTTAAATTAGTGAACATACGAACGAGGAGGTTAGGCAATGTCAGGTGCGGTCATGTATCTTTACACTCTTTGTTCTTGACGGAACGTCCATTAATGCACAAACACGAGTCATTTACATACTGCCTTGCATTTTTCGTAAATTATCTTACATTAGTGAACATACGAACGTGGGGATTACGTAAGGTTTGGTGCGGTAATGTATCTTTACACTCTTTGTTCTTGATGGAACTTTCGTTCAAAGTTCCCACAGCGATAGGCTCATAATGCACAAACAAGTGCCATTTTAACACTGCCTTATCCGCTTCCACATGACAACTGTAACTCTACACCAAATAGTCCCTTCCGCCACAACATACAGTGAATCTTAAAACATCTTAAAATCACACTAAAACATCATTATTATTCATTTTTAATGCTACCCACATTACTATTTCGCTCCCACTTACTCAGAAACTACGCCCAATTATGTCAATTCAACCTGTAATTTTCTAAAAATTGGTCCGCCATTACTACAGTTAACCCGACATCGGGCCTCAACCCGATAAAAACGATGAGTAATATTCTGAATCCGGTGGACCAGTGTTAAGTTTGGTTAGGGTAGATTAGGTAAGGTAAGGTTTGGTTACCTTGGCCCCTGATTTGGAATAAGAACCGAAAGGATACTTGCTAGCCACTAAAGGAAAGTAAAAGAGATTTTCTTGCCACTGTAAGCAGGTCCTGATTCACCTTTAATTAACTTATTTATTATGTATAGCTTATAAATTAATGGGTACAAGCACTGCGTGATTTGAGTGCAAGGCGTACGTACTTCTTCATGAGAAACACAAAATATATTAATGCAATAGTACAGGTCGGACCAGTTACCTACACCCTCTAAAGGATGTATATAAATGGACGACCCTGTACAATTATATTAATAATATTTTTCTGATGAAGACGTGAGTTGATGGCTAACTTTCTTAACCAATGCGGGTGGTATCCTATATTCTTCCCCAACCTTATTTTTTTATGTTTTTATTTTCTGCAGCTGTCTTGTGGACTTTACAAAATAGTAAACGTACGCCTAATGAAACAGCCTATAGTCAGTTGTGCAGTGATTAATTAACACTACTTTAATATAATGATTTATGCAGAAATGCATGCCACTTACCTGTTTGGTATCGTGTTTCCTTCAGTTTTACCAGCTTCCACTTCTTCGTTATTTAGGGCCTTGTCGAATCGAGAGGCTAACTTATAAGGCGGCCAACAAAAATAGGGTTTCCATACGGGCCTGGGCTTCCTCAACTACGGAAATCAGCTTTTGACCGTTTGTTAGGCACCGATTAATGCTAACAGACCTACCTCCGCACGCCTAGCTATGACAGTTGAAACTCAAAGCATGGCTGACATAACTTCTGCGCATGCGCAACCCACATACTAAAGAATTTTTAGACGTGCTTTGCACGTGCAAGACACAACATGCCACCGCACTTGTATATTTGACCTGTTATCGACGTGCACTGCACGTTGAAATGTGACTACTAAATTTTAGGTGTTCATGTGACCAAAAGTGCACGTACAGAAAACGTGCACAAAGGATACATGACGTCTTATAAAAAGTTGAACCTTTTAAAAACGTCGATCCGACTTCGGTGGTTGTTTGGGTACATGTCAGATGCTTGTAGCATATTCTTGGTTAGATTATTAAGTTAGGCTACCAGTTTCTTTTGGTAGCAAGCTGTTACAATTTGAGACACATTTGGGATTTGGAGTTACATATTCTTGACCCAGCTACGAAGTGAGGTGGGGTGCTCAGTTCCACGGTTGATCGCATTTACTTCCAAAGTTACCCAGGAATTCCAACGAAACTCTGATACTCAAAGTGATAGGAGGTTGAGTATTTCTCAGAGCGCCAATTATGGGAACACTTCGAGAAGAGACTTCAGAGTTCTGGCCGGGATTTGAGTTTGATTCGCTGTCAGATGTGCTACCGTCTGAGCAACGGCGACTCCCGGTTCATTTTGAAAAACATCGGAGCTCATTACTTTTTTAATTTCACGTACACATTGATGAGGTAAACCAACTTCGTACAGAATGTAATATAAACCACGCGAATGCCACACACACACACACACAAATTAATACCGTGCGACCGGCAGCAAACTAAGGCGGGTTAGTTAAAGTCAGGTGAGATTTTTCGGTTTATAATTCCGTCCGTGATCTTGCCTCCTTATTTAATATTTTCGCGTTTATTGCTCGTACTCCATTTTTATAGATTCGAAATACTATTGCTTGCTTTCGGCTAATTTTTGAAAGCTAGTTCTCGGAATGGAACTTGTCATCTTAGATTAGCTTTGCGGAAACTCATACTTCCAAGGAGCTGAAACCGGTCACATTAGGAGACATGGTGAGCCGGAGAACCCACACATATGTGACTAGGCGACATAGTCCGAAACTTAATCTGATTAACCCGGTCTCGGAAACATAATCAAACGGGAATTTCGCCGTCATATTTTTCGTGCTCTGGGGTACATTTCCTGTCTTGGTCACTCCTAAAAGAAACACTGTTGGAACGGAAGGAAATAATTAAAAACTCTATTTTGACCTCTGGGTTACCGGGTGTAAATCGGGTCACCAGATCAGATCAGGTCCGAAACCCAGACCCGGTGATCCGGTCCAAATCTTGACCCGAATGACCCAGTGACCTATTTGAGCTCTGCCAAGGGACCGACAGTGTTGTTTAGTACGCAATTAAGATGTAATATTATTAATGAACTTAACTATTCAAGACATCGCAGACTCTAAAATAAGTAGATGGATCGCAAAACGCACGGACTCATGATAAAAGGATAGATGGCTCATTGATGTATTATTTTGGAAGCTGATATTCTAAACCTTATTATTAATTTTCGATGTTAACTTGTCTATTCATGAAAAAGCCTTCTTGCAATTGGAATTTCGAATCAAAGCATTCCCAGCAGAAGTAACTTTTACAATTCATAGACGGCACATTTATTCGTGTCAATTATTTCAGCATTGATCTTACTATCAAACATTGTATTACCAAGAATTAGGCAGCTAAAATTGAAATTTGTATCACAGAGAGTATGTTGTGCATTTAGTATAATCACAACATAAATTCACAAAGCGATATTAAATAACATTCTCCAAAGAGTCATCTTTTTATCTTTCTACATGTGAGTAGCAAACTAAAATTAGTTAGGAGTTTGTAGTAGTTTTCTATTACTATTTTTCAAGAGGTACATTATTCCGAATAATGGACGCCTTGATATAAATGACTAAATTGAAGTCTAAGGGGGAGCAAGAAGGAATGTTACAAAAATTCATTTTCGAGGAAAATCGAGTTTTAATGTTGAAAGCCTTGTACAAAGACAGCAGTTAGCCAATCCTCTTGCCGCTTTTTCCATGGACAATTCTACGTCTCAGCACGTATGGAATACTCCGCTCTATAGCACCACTTTTCACCAACAGAAAGAGCACAGCACCCCAAAAGAGCAAAAATCGACATTCCTTCTTTTCCCCTTACCCTTCAATTGTACAATTACTTTCAATAATTTAGCATTGTAAATTACATGATAATAGACCTACTATTAGGAAGTTTTAGACCTACTAAACGGATATCAAGTCTTCACGAAAAGAGCAAAAGCAATGGAAAACGAAGGCTAACTTTTGCGATATCGGAAAAGCTAACAGTAAAGAGTATTTACTTTAAACACAAAGACATTACAAATCTCCGGATGGCAAAACACAACCAGATAGGTCATATTAGAAAATAGAAGAAGACATGCAAACATAATGGACTTACAGAGAAGTGGAAGGTGACACCGACCATCAGGTAGGGATCACAAAAGGGTCAGTCAATATGAAATTGTCAAATCTTAAAAATAGATGGAAGCTGCAGTTCCTTTAAAATTTGCAGATTCATTCTATCATGTTAGCCCGTTTACTCCCAAATTATGAAAACTAGTTTTAAAAAATCATAAAATATGCTTAATTGCTTTTGTTTAAAATGTAATTGTTTAAAATATGCTAAATACCCTCTACTACCCAGGTAAGTTTTGAAACCTATAGAGCGCTTCGAAACCGCTGCACCCAAGCCGTACGCAAAGCTAAGCTAAAATTTGCATAACACATCATCAACAGAGAAAATCAGAATCAAATGTGGAATCAATTAAAACTTTAAGTATCAGAGGTAAAAAACATTCTGTAAATGATGCAGTTATGCACATTGCACCTGACTCACTAAATGAGCGTTTCTGTGACATATACCCACCAATCACGCAGAGTAACTGGCTGCCTAACAAAAAATTAATGTTCTCCCCAAACCAGAATTCTTTCTCTATGATATGCGTGAGTCCGCTGACGGTTGAAAAAGCAATCAACAGAATAAAATCCAAAGCGACAGGAGCAGATGAAATCTCTCTAGAAATAATTTTAAAAAATATTGTCATTTGTACTTGTTCCCATTACCAACTTATTTAACCTGTGGATTACCACCAGCACTTTTCCTACCTTATGGAAAATTGCAAGAGTTCTTCCCCTCCCTAAGACAAAAGTTATTACCAGTGCCGACGACCTTCGACCTATTAGCATCTTACCGTCTCTTTCCAAAGTTCTAGAAAATATCGTAACTGATCAAATTCGTTCTTACTTACAAACATATAGCCTTCTTGACCCCTTTCAATCAGGTTTCCAGAAAGGTCGTAGTACCGCCACTGCTCTACCTCATATCACAGATGACATTCGTTATGCTCTTGACAATAGAAGCATAACAACTCTTACGCTTCTTGATTTCAGTAAAGATTTTCAATCTATAAATCACAACATTCTGATACACAAATTATCGACGTTTTGCAACTTTTCAGACTCCTCTGTAAATAGGATTCAAAGTTATTTAACTGGCCGCTCGCAATATGTATCTGTTTCTGGCATTGAATCCTCTTTGAGAAGTCTTCATCATGGAGTACTGCAAGGTAGTGCACTCGGTCTTCTTCTCTTCTGCTTGTACATCAATGCTTTGCATCTGTATTACAGCACTGTAAATACCATCTTTATGCCGACGACTTTCAACTATATATATACTTTGTTCTCGAAGTGAGCTACCCACATATATTGATAAATTTAATGAGGACTTACGAAGAATTGTTCAGTGGTCAAATGATAACGGTCTGAAATTGAATCCATCTAAATCTCAATGTCTACGTATAGCTTCTAAAGCAATTCTTTCATCTCTTAAATCTTCTTCCTTTCCCAACGTACTTCTAGATGGAATGATAATTCCTTTCTCGCACACCGTAAAACATTTAGGTCTTATTTGTAATGAACACCTAACTTGGACGGAATATGTTAGTACTGTCTCTAAAAAGGCCTTTGCAACTTTACATTCGTTGAGCAGACTTAAAAATTCTCTTCCCATCTCCCTTAAGAAAATGCTTGTTCAGGCCTTAGTAATGTCGCATGTGGATTACTGCAACGTAGTGCTTGCCAACCTGGATGATGTACACACATACCGGCTACAGCGCATTCAAAATGCTTCAGTGCGTTTTATATTTAATCTTAAACATTATGATCATCTAACATCTTATTTCAATAGGCTGCAATGGTTTAAAGTCTCACAACGACTGGAGTGGCATTCTTAAGTGTTTCTATTTAAAATTCTACGCGATCGGTAACCTTCCTATCTTTTGTAACGTTTTAAGTTCCTAATAGATCATCACAAACGAGACACTAGGTCTCGCGCAAACCTATTACTTTCTATTCCTCACCATAACTCATCCTTTTATTCGAAGTCCTATACAGTTTCTGTATCCCGTAAGTGGAACGGACTGCCAATTTCCATCAGAGACTCAACTTCATTAACAAGTTTTAAATCTAAGCTTTACGGCTACCTGTTGGAGCAACTCAACTAAGATATGTTTGAATAGTATTCTCTCAAATCGTCAATTTTTATCAAATAAATACTAGTATCCCTTTAGCTCTCAACGTAAATTTAATTGTAAGTCGATAATGTTAGTTTATATAAATTCTCATGGCATTGCATTTATACCTATATTTTTCTTGTATGTGTGTGTGTATGTGGTTAGTGAACTTTAGATTATCTAAAATCTGTAGTGTAGATAAGTTTTTGTTTTCTTTCCTCACTTTTAGTTTTTTGCTTTATTTTGTTATACATTTATGAATTTCGTTGTATTATAAATCTCTTCCATCTTATAGTAGTGTTTACCGAAACTGTTAATTACTCTCTCTGTATTCATGGTTGAGTGGTAGAAAAGGCCGTCAGGGCTTTAACTTCGCCATGTCAAACAAGACGTAAATAAATAAATTGTGATGTAAATAAACCAAATCATCCTATTTTCGTTTATTTGACTATTCTATTAAAAATAGAGAAATGTTCCATCGAGGCAACAACGAACTTGATATAGATTTTGCTAGTGGAAGTTTACACAGCTTCGAGGGATTATCCGGTTTTGTTTTCCTGAAAGAGAAACTCATCAAATTTTATTTCCAACAAAAAACATATAAAAATCACTTTATTCACAGATCTTTACGTGCTATCGAAAAACGCCAAGGTGGTACTCAATCTAGCCAGTGTGTTCTGTAATATTGAGGCATCACAGATTCACATGTAAAGACAACTCTTTCTTGAAGATCGTCTAAGCCTTGCACTGGTATTTGGTGCACAGAGTCTTGATGTACCTACAGAAGAAAAGTCTAGGCGAACAAATCAGGCGACCTCGTGGGCCATTAAATGAAGCTACTCTATTTCTACAATTCTGTTCATATTGGTTATACAGAAAATTCTAACACTCTGCTCGTAATGCGTTGTGGCCTTGTGTTGAAACGTGTCCCCAAGTGGTATTAAGTGGTACACCAAATGTTTGCAGGTACGTGTCTTCTGTATCTTCTTGAATCATGGATCAAGGCACACAAAACATTTAATTTGGGGCTATCTCGTTTATTTTCTATTGCCACTTGGGGATTTTTGGCACCCCATATCCGACAATTATGCCTGTTCACTTTCCCTCATGTATGGAAAGTTGCTTCCTCAGAAAGTGCTACACATGTCAGGAAATCATTGTCTTCATCATCACGAGATAACATTTCCAATCTTTCCTCACTCAGTGGTTTTTGTCTTTCTTCTTCAATATGGAACTAATTGTTTATGCCACCGAACAATGTAATAACGGTTTTGTAGTTCCTGTACATATTGTTGTCTGAATTTTCACTGTACGTCATCAGGATATTTATATTCAGCATATCAAAAGCAGTACTCTAACTTCTGAAGTACTCCAAAACACGTCATTTTGCTTTCTTGTCAATAAACACGAAAAGCATGAGCTCTAGTAATTTGCGTTCTGCAAGCAAGATGATAAATCTGGATGATTTGTCCTGCACACAAACAAAAGCCGAACAATTTTATCGTTACTGCTTTCCGAGATATTCGGATACTCTTTATAAGTAAACCTTCTCATTGGAATTTCGCTATATAAACGTACTCTACAGTCCCAGTGTTAAAGAAACATTAGTGCATTATCTAGTGCATTACTTCAATAACTAAAGAAGTTAGGATGTCCAAAATTGTTAAGAATTATCCGTAAAGGAACAAAAAAATTGAAAACTTTTTTAAACCATGTTAATTTTCTTGTGCTGGTTTCTAAATAATATTTGGCAACAATTCCCTAAATTTTTCTACAAGAGCAGGTACCTTTAGATTTTATTACTTACAAATATTATTTAAACAACCTGGCATCGCAGGTAAAATAGACACCAGTAGAAAGTAAGCAATACCGATAGTTAAACTGAAGGATATTTCATGTGTGAGATTCACACATTCCTTCCGAATAGCCTCTTCAAGGAAAGTGTTATTTGTATACCTCCGGGGGTATTTCCTTTCTTTCCAGATACTTTTTCCATTTATTTTTACTATTGTTAGGGTCTTTTGAATTTCGTAGTCTTGGTAATCTAGTCTTGCTCACACCTAACAGAAACACTATTCAGACGCCAAATATCATAAGAAAAGAATAAAAGCACATTCTTTACCCTCCGGGTCATAAGGTCGAAATCGGGTCAGCAGGTCAGGCCAGGTCCCAAGCATTCACGCGATAACTCGGATCAAAACTTGACACGAATAACAGTTTCAGCTCTGGTCCAAGGTACATGTGGGTCTATTTCATGGTATAACAGACTGTACGAAATCATAAAAGTGGCAGCATTTTAAAAATGCTACATGTAGAATGGAAATGTATGTTATAGAAGAACTTAGCAAATTCTCTTGTAGACGGTTATTATTAAAGATAACAGCTCCATAACGGCACCACAAAACAAAAATAAAATTTGTAAACAGTTACTTTTAACTCTCGAAAAAGTTTTTTTTTTTTTTTTAAATTTACTCAACACACATCTACCTGAATACAACGAAAGCCATGAAGTTACTACTTCGAAAAGTTGACACACCATATAGTTTATAGAGTAGTCTGTAGAAAGCATAGGCAGTCAGAAATACAATAGTGTTCCAAGATACAGCAATTTCTCCTATAGCTCTTGCACCTTTTCTTCCACAAGTTTGCAGAGGTTTAGAAACGAGTATGTCGCTTCCGTCGTAGACTGCTCACTTGGTCGAGAAATCTCCCCAACGATCAGCAGCGAAGTAAGAGGTTCTTGGGCGAATACGATCGCTTCCTTCGGAGATTGCTCGTCTAATCCGTGAATCTCTGTAGAAGTCAGCAGCGACCGAGGCGACGAAGAGGTTCTCTGATGAACATAGCCTTTTCGTCTGAGGTAGTTCACCTAATATAGTTATTTCTTCCCTGACTAAGATAAAGACTTGTTTGTGGTGTGTTCTTCTTTATTGATATTCAGTTCGAGGTATAGTACATATGGTGGATGCGTATACTTCATATAAACAGAACGTAACTAACTAACTCTATGGCTTACGGAACTCGCAAGTTCATCGCCGCAGTAACAAACGTTCGCCATTGGATCCTATCCTGGGCAATATCAAGCCAGTTTTTATCACGAACACCTACTTCTCGAAGATCTCTTCTAATATTGTCCTCCCAACGATGCCTCGGTCTTCCCAATGGCCTTTTCCCATCCGGCCTTCCAACCAGGATAGAATATAATCTTCGTTTTCCCCCCATCCAAGCAAACATGGCCTGCCCATCTTAGTCGTAGATTTCATGATTTTTACATCTGATGAACAGTCCGTGGAGTTCTTCATTATGCAGTCTCCTCCACTCTCCAGTCATCTCATCGCGTTTCGGCCCGTATACCTTTCTCAAAACCTTATTTTCAAATACACGAAATTAATGTTCATCTGCTAGGATCGTACTCCAACATTCGCAACCGTAAAGTATTACCGGCAGAATAACCGTTCTGTATATTTTTAATTTCCATTTCCTTGATGTTAATCGCGATGTTAGAAGTTTTTGGACTGAATAGAAATATGCGTTCCCCGATACTAAGCGACTTCTTATTTCTTCCGTGACCTCATTTTTGCTTGTTAGGTATGCTTCGAAATATTTAAATTTGTTTAATTTCGTTATGACCTCATCCCTAATTCTTATGTTTTCATTTCCTTCATTCCCTGTGTTTCGGATTGTTATCATGTATTTTGTTTTATCTAGGTTTACCTGTAGACCTATCTCATCGCACGCTTCTACTAAGACATCGGTGTTGCTTTGTAGTGCATCTATATCGTCCCCTATTAAATCTACATCATCCGCGTATACAAACAGTTCATTCAAGTCATTCAATGATAGTCCTTTTTGTTCCCTTTAATTTTTGAAATCACATATTCTAACGCAAACTTAAACAGTAGTGGGGACAAGGCATCACCTTGTTTCAATCCGTTGCGAATCTTGAAACTATCTGACATATTATTACCTATCCTTACTCTGCTTATGGGGTCGTTGAGATACATCTTCACCAATTTTTTCGGAATTCCAAATCGTTTCAGGATACTGTATAACTTTTCCTCTTTGATAGAATCATATGCTTTCTTAAAATCAATGAATAGCTGATGAACCGTCCCACTGTATTCCCATTTCTTCTCCAAAATTTGTCTCAAGGCAAAAATCTGGTCCAACGTGGATCTATTTCTTCTAAATCCACATTGGTGATCTCCAATTATTTCATCTACGTATACACTTAGGCATGTTAACAGAATATTACTTAATACCTGGTAACTGGTTGGAAGTAACGAGATTCCGGGGTAATTACTACAGTCCGATTTATCGCCTTTTTTGTAAATCGGAACTATGATTGAGGTTTTCCATTCGTTTGGGAGCTCCTTCTTTCTCCATATAGCATTTATCAATTTATGTAGATCCTTGATTAGTGCCGTTCCTCCGGCACTAATTTAATTAATTCAGCTGGAATATTGTCTATTCCTGGTGATTTGAAATTTTTCAATTTCTTTACCGACATTTCGATCTTGATCTCGCTAGGTTCTGGACTGGCATGAGTCTCAGATTACTAAAGCCTTTAAAATAAATGTTATTAAAACCAGAAGAATGTTTATTCGAACGCTACCGTAAAACCATGTCGGTGTTCAATGTTCGGCGAAAAAGTTTCAAAAAGAAGAAATCAAAACTTTAAATCAGCCAATGAGTTATCGTCTGTCCACATTGTTCACCCGAGAGTTTGCTGAAGATTCGATTACTGAAGATAGTAGCATTCTGAAGTTCAGAATGTTGCCGATGCCTTGAATGAGCCGTTGTGTCTGACAGGCGATCATTTCTGCTACGTGGGTACAGAAATTGTTCTGCTGACACTCAGAGGATATGTTCTGACTACTGAGGTTTATAAAGTGTTCCTTCATGTAGCTGAAGCTGCTGAAGAATTTTTCTTGAAAAACTGAGATTACTGAGGACGAGACAACCGAAAGCGTAAATTGCAATCTAAGGTATCACGGTGTTCTTCAAAGTCAAAATAATTCGTCTCTCAGATCAATTCAAAATGTGGAATAATTAATTAATTTTTTAGACCAATAGGGCATTATTCACATTGAAGTTTGGGATGAGTATGAGACGACCAACAGCGATATCTCGTTATTTAACGGGGTCTTCTACTTCTCTCAGCGCTAGAAAGTTTACTGTTGGTGCTTATGGACAGAAAATAGATACCGAATATCTTCATTTTCTAAGGAACTGGATATCTTCAATAGAAAAGAAAAGTTTTGGAGCATTCTTCAGAAGTTTATGCACGGGTTGAAATAGAACGTACATTTGTTTCCTAGTTTTTCAAAAATAAATTATTAAAAAATAAATAAAATTATTTTGTTTTATCTAAATTACAATATGACTAACTTTGCAACCAATTACGCTAGAAATATCAACTTTTTTTGTTTTATTCCTTGTGAACAAACAATTCTAATAATTTTAATTTCAAACATTTCCGATAAACCAATAAAAAAATAGTACTTTTATATAGCTATTCTAGTCCACCTCTAAAAGGTTTGATGAGGGTAATCCAAGCCCCACTCTAGGCCTGGCAGTGGAAGGGGTGGGAAGTTGGAGAAGCGAATGTCTGAATAAGTATGTGAATACCGCTTGAATGAAACACGTTTTCGACCAGTTTCTGTGAATTCCTGCGATAAATTACTAATTCTGTAGAGTTTGTGTTCTTCCTCAATTGTTCCATGCTAAGAGGTGGTGAGTGGAGGAGGATTGCCCCCCCCCAGTCTCTGCTTCCCCAGGGAAGTTATTATTCTAGCATAGTGCAATATATTATTTCGACTTTCCTGACCGTGTATTGTCTACAATCATTCTGTATTTTTTGCATTATTTATCCCATAAAGCAGATTTGTGTAGTACTGTAACAAAAACATTACGTACAGCTGTAATGTAATTTCTAATCTTACAGCAAACTTGCGTTTGCTGCATACATCATAGTTCAGTAGTAGCTATTTATCCCAGAGCAATTATTAACAAGTATAATATTTACATTGCACTGTGAATACTAACGAGCAATCTTCCCAAACAGCTAATTCAATCATCATTCGGAAAAACGTTATAGTCTACTCCAGGGGGTCTCCAACCATCTTTGGCAGCTGGCCAAATAGACTAATCAGGAAGAGAGCGAGGGCAGCATTATAAAGGATCAACTCAATAGTAATATAGAAATTTTCATTTAGTAATTAATTGCAAATTGTATTAGTAACAACAAATATAATACAAAATCGTGTGTACCCCAAGTAGCAAATTCTTGTTGGACCATTGAAAATCTGATTGTACGTTTTAACGTTAGATTAACGTTTTTCAGTACTGTTCGACCTACGTACTATTTGGTCGTTGGCCGCTAGCCTTATCGTTAGCAATAACGTTGGCCCTAAAAGCGAAGTTCAACGTAGAGCAAACTATATGGTAATTCCAATGTAGATGTGGCTCAACGTTAGCTCAACTTATTTTTCAGTTGTATGCACTCAAAATAGTACCAAGTTACATACTGAGGAAAATTACTATTTTAGTAAACCGAATTATGCATATTTTTACAGTAGTTTTAGAAAAAAACTGGACCTTGATTACATTATGCCTTTATTCAATGCCATGTTTTACTCTCTCGTCTTCATTTATAATCGAAAATTTTTCCACATATCTGTGGATGGATTCGAACCTGCAACGTTGTGATTTATTATCCGTTGCTTTAGATACTACACTACGGAGCAACACTTTAATCCAAATAATACGTCAATTATGCATTTCATAAATTCACACAGGGCGACCTAAGACCCAACGCTAGATAATTTTATTCTATGTACTTGCGCGCTGAATGAGTTAAAATAAAAGAGTTAATTTTCTATTATCATTTCTACACAAACTAATACATAGTAAAATTCACTCAGAAAAATTATTACCCGAAATAAGGTTGCAGGTCCCGCAAAGAGTTACTCGACTTCATAATGCAGTCTTTTCCCTCCCGCCCCAAAGGACCTAAATATTAATTACATTTTTCCAACGCCTGTTTAATTTCTCTCCTAATAATAACCATATGGTAAAGTTATGATAGATGATTTTTTTGGAATTCGAAGACATAATTTAGAATGTTTGTCTATCTCCCTATCAGCTGGCTATCAGAAGTAATTTAGATCAACCATTTTCTCTGCATAATTGTCTTGCAGGGAAGTAGTAGTTAAAACACTTCCTCGGAAGAGAAACAAACAAAGAATCATTAGCTAGAGTGAAAGATTTTACTCACTTAAAAATAGTATTTTCCATCCACTGAAATCAAAGGTAGATTGTAACCTAACAATTCCTAGCCTAAAAACGTAAAATATTAAGTAATGGTTTTATTATAAACAAAACCAAAGCGCCCCCGTATAATTTCGAATTATAACGTATTTAAAAAAAAACTCAGTGATAGGAACAAATGGAGATTAGTAAGCGAATGCCGTGGCCTGCCAGTTTTAGTCAGTCATAGATTTTCCCTCTGGTGTCCATGACTAATCCAACGGTGTATGGCTTATCTCTGTCGAGCTTGTGGCTACTGAGATCTAGTAGGGTCACAAATGGAGAATACTAAGCGATTCAAAAGGACCTGCTAGTTTTAGAGTCACATTCATAGTTTTCCTTACCATTGTAGACCATGACGAATCCAGCTGTGTATAAAGCATCTCTGTCGGAGTTGTAGTTACTAAGATCTAGGAGGGGCACAAATGAAGAATACAAAGCGACTGGAGAGGACCTGCCAGTTTTAATGTCAAAGTTATATGTTATTCCACCCAGGGTTTCAGGCCGTGTGACATGCAATAGTTCTTCTGTTTACATGCTTCCTCTATTGACAGTTTTTCCAAGAACAAAAAGGCAGAACTTCACTATAGGTACATCTGCTGCGGCTACAACTGCTATTAGGCACATGAGTATTGATAAATACAGACAGTGATGTTCGTTATTGAGAATAAAAGTAACGTTAGGACATTTTTTATACAAATCAGATAAAGAGAGTTTTCAATTAACTTTAAACTAAACTCAGGCCTGATATTGTACATAATTTCGTGCGCTGGCATATAGTTACTGCCCTGGCTCTGGCATACAGTTCTTGCCGTGGCCCAAACATACAGTTCTTGCCCTGGCCCAGATGGGAAAAATATAATCACAATAAGCCCAGGCCCAACAAGAACACGAGAAGTTCTGGCAATTTATGACCCAAGTCCGTGCAGGCCTCTAATATACAAGTCTAGCATTCTTATTAAATTGATTAATGATCAAAACATGATTCATCAAAAACATTATTATTTACATTTTTAAAATATTGAAGAGTGACAAGAGACAAGAAAAAATAATGAGTAAATACTTCATTTTCTCTTGTGTTCAAGAATTTATTTATTGACTTTAGTCATCTAAGGTTCAGGCCGGGATAGGGGAAGCACAACGATGTGCAAAGTAGGGATGTCAAGGACTTGCTCGACTCGAGTCGAGTCGGTACTCAGAACTGCTCGGGTCGAGTCGAGTCGGAGCCCACTATATGCTCGAGTCGAGCCGAGTCGGCGCTCACTATGTGCTCGAGTCGAGCCGAGTCGCTGCTCAGAGAGACTTACACTATGACTCGCTTACAGTGAGTCGAGCTCGAGCGACGACTTGACTCGAGCGTTAGACTCGCCGCTCGAGCCGAGCGGATTGACATAACAGTCAGAAAAGGAGTCAGTAGACGATGTCATAGTAATGCAAAGTTATCTTACCTCATAATTTACACACAGCTATCTCGGTTTTCTACTTGTTCAGTTATTAGAGAAAACTTAGAACAACAAATTATGTTGGCAAGAAGATCAATAAACTAACTTCACATCGACTTTCATACTTTCTACTATCATTGTTTCTAAAGTTTGTAGTAAAGAAAAAACAAATAGTGAAACTAAATTAACATAAAAAAGTAATAAAAAACTTTTAAAGACATTCTTTTCTTAATCAATTCGTACTAAAAAGGAAAAAAAATAGTTTTGTTTATGCATGCCTAAAACGAAAAGCATGGGCGCTCTCTCATATACTGTCGCTTCATAAATTCTTGAAATGAGGCGCCCCATTCTTTTCTTTTTAGTCATGCATAAACATTTTTTTTCTTTCTAGTACGAATTGATTAAGAAAAGAATGTCTTTAAAAAGAGTTTTTAGTTATTTCAATGTCGACTCGCTCGATTCGAGTCGAGTCGGTGCTCAGTACCTACTCGAGTCGAGTTGAGTCAGTGGTCACAACTGCTCGAGCCGGCGCTCACTATGTGCTCGAGTCGAGTCGGCGCTCACTATGTGCTCGGGTCGAGTAGGCGCTCAGTAGCTGCTCGAGTCGAGTCGAGTCGGTACTCCCAACTGCTCGAGTCGAGTATAGTGGGTACTTAGAACTGCTCGAGTCGTTGCTCAGAGAGACTCACGCTGCGACTCGGTTACAGTGAGTCGAGCTCGAGCGACGACTCAACTCGAGCGCTAGACTCGCCGCTCGAGCCGAGCGGATTGACATCCCTAGTGAAAAGGCAGAGACCCTAGCCTTACAGAAGGTACCATCCCGGCATTCGCCTGTTGAGACTAAGGAAAACCTCAGTCAGGATGGCCTGCCGGAGCAGGGTTCGTACGCTCGACATACCCAGTGCCGCTTGATTGGCAGACCCCTAAATTTTTCTTGTCTTGTGGCAGTTATGTTTGTTAATGTTAGGATAAGGAATCCACTTATTTTTCATTATTTTCTCTTACTTCTTGATTAAATTCAAAATGTTTTACCGAATTTTTGAAGAAATTATAAATTAATTTTGATCTGGCCCGGGCCAAGACTCAAAAGCTTTTGTTCCTCTAAAAGTGATTCAAAATGTCGCGCTTATTGCAAAGGGAGCAAAATCAACCCTAGTTTCTATTTAAAATTTTGAAGTTGCCTCCCGTAGATGTATTCCCGGGACGCCACTGCTTTCAGCAACATCATCATGTGATTCTGCACATGCACTTTGATATGTACATTTTTTTTATTGCAAAGCTCTACCATATGTGCAATAGGAGCCGAATTAAAGCCCTGGTACGAAGGTTGAGAACTACCCCGTATACAGGATGTGTTTAAGGCTAATGTAACGTTGTCCACATATAAACTTAAAAGTGAGCTGAGTTATACAGACTTTTACAATAGCCTAGTCGTAAAAATAGGCCAGTAATAATTGAATTTAATTAAATATAATTTAGAATGTTTGTCCATCTGCCTATCAGGTAGCTATCAGAAGTAATTTAGATCAATCATTTTCTCTGCATAATTGTCTTGCAGGGAAGGAGTAGTGAAAGATTTTACTCAATTAAAAATAGTTGTATTTTCCATCCACTGAAGTCAAAGGTACATTGTAATCTAACAATTAATAGCCTAATAATCTAAAAAACTAAGTAATAGTTTTATTATAAATAAAACCAAAGCGCCATTGTATAAATTCGACTTATAATATATCCCCCCAGAAAACTTCAAAGTCATAGGAACAAATGGAGTTTACTAAGCGAATGCCGGGTCCTGCCAGTTTTAGTCAAATTCATAGATTTTCCCACCGGTGTCCATGACGGTGTATGGCTTATCTCTGTCGAACTTTTGGCTATTGAGATCTAGTAGGGTCACAAATGGAGAATACTAAGCGATTCTAAAGGACTTGCCAGTTTTAGTCACATTCATAGTTTTCCTCACCACTGCAGACCATGACGAATCCAACGGTGTAAAATTCATCTCTGTCAGACTTGTAGTTACTAAGATCTAGGAGGGGCACAAATGGAGAATACAAAGTGATTTGAAAGGACCTGTCAGTTTTAGGGTCAAAGTTATAGGTTATTCCAGAGTGTCAGGCCTTGTGACATGCAATAGTACTTCCGTTTACATGCCTCCTCTACTCACAGTTTTTCCAAGAATAAAAAGGCAGAACTTCTCTATAGATATATCTGTTGCGGCTGCAGCCTATATTAGGCACATGAATATTGATAAACACAGGCAATAAGATGTTCGTTAGTGAGAGTAAAGTACGTTAGAATACATTTTTTATATATAAATCAGATAAAGAGAGTTTTCATATAACTTTAAACTAAATTATTATTATTATTATTATTTTCAGGGAACCACACAAAAGACCTTGCAACTCTTCCAAATATCACCCCATTGCAAATATGATGTTGCTATGCTGTTACAAAATTCTCATATCTCACCTTGACTACATAAAATTTTTCAGGTATGCGTTGTTTTCTAAAACAGCATGTTTACATTCGCGTCGGCACCTGTTGTAGAAGCTGAATAAAGAAGGGATTTGTGTAGTCCCCTCCCTTCTTTTTTCACTCGGACTAAAAACGAAGACAGGGGCGGGGCGGGGCTGGCTTACTCTCATCAAACCTTTGACAGGTGGACTGGAATAGCTATGTAAAAATACTATTTTTTTTATTGGTGTATGAGATATGATTGCAATTAAAATTATTAGAATCGTTTCTTCACAAGGAATAAAACAAAAAAAAGTTGGTCTTTCAGCGTAAGTGGTTGCAAAGTTAGACATATTGTAATTTGGAGAAAAAAAATAATTTTATTTATTTTTTAATAATTTGTTTCTGAAAAACTAGGAGACAAATGTACGTTCTAAGTATTTAAACCCGTGGAAAAACTTCTTATAATACTCCAAAACTTTTCTTTTCTATTAAATCCAGTTCCTTAGAAAATGAAGATATTCGGTATCAATTTTCTGTCCATAATCAGTAAACTTTCTAGCTCTGGCAGAAGTAGAAGACCGTCTTAAGAAGATGGAAGAGGCCATCACGAAGAGCAGAACACACAAATACATTCATTTACAGATTTATCACGATAATGCAAGACCACACATGTCATTTGTCAAATCAGGAGACTGGCGAAATGGGGTACTACGGGGTGCCCTTCACCTTACATAGACGATTTGTCTCATTCTGACTTTGAGATTTGGACCAATGAAGGTCAGCCTACATAGTTTTAAATCCGAGGAACTTTATAAAGTAAGTCATGGGTCAGAAAGGAACTTCTAGATTTTTTCAAACTTGATTTGACACTTAGGTGACGTAAATGTACTGAGCGACTTCGTTAAAGAGTATATTCGTGTACAGCAGATTTTCTACCATAATCCACGTGAGCTGTGTCTCGATGTGTTCGTTACCAGAGTTGTGGTAAGAAATAATGAATTGCTAGCTGACACCTCCTTCGTACACTTCCTCCAATTTACCTTGCTTAAAAGTAAAGCTTTAAAAAAAATTACATTTGTGTAAAGTTTAGAATTATCACCAGTTTGAATAGTGTGAACGACTGTATAAGTGACATCGGTATTAGTTTTTTTACACGCTTTAAATTAATTTGCTCTGTAAGTTTCTCTGGTAAAGTACAAATCTTGTAATTGATTTTTAACTAAATTCCCATCATCCAATTTGCTTGAAATTTGGCAAACTTGCTTGTCTCGGATGATACAACATTCAATCATTATATATACAGCAGAATAATCCAGTTAACAGTAATTAATTAACTAATAAAAATAACTGAAAATTATCCTTAAATGCACTTGGATTGCCTATTTCGCAAGGAGTTAAATATTTATCGATTATACAGAAAAAAATAACTAAAAAAGGATTTTTAAAAAATACGCTTTATTAAGATGCATTAAATGTAAAAAATAATAAATTGAATTAATCATATGAATCGGGAAATAAAAGCGTGGGTGCTCTTGCTTAACTTACCATAAAATAATAATATCTAAGAGCACCCACGCTTTTATTTTCCGATTCATAAGATTAATTTAATTTATTATTTTTTACTTTTTATTGCATCTTTATAAAGCTTATTTTTTTAAAAATCCTTTTTTAATTAATTTTTATTAACTTATTCTGTAATCATGTTTCCTCTCTGGTACAAATCTTTCAATGTTAATTTAACTCATTTCCCGATGTCACACAATGATGAAATTTTGCACACTGACGTACGTCGGGGGACAATAAAACATTCCATTGTTACTTTAATATATTCCTATATATGTATATAATTAAAAACATATTTTAATATTTTATTGTTACAGACTTTTTTACCCTAAAATAAGTACTAGCCTGCACCGCGGCTGGGTTTGGCTGGTTGCAGAACACTATATTATTTGGGCCACAAAATATTAGCTGGAGAAAAAGTATGAACACCGAAATAACCCGAAAAGAATATTAAATAAAATAATTAAAACATATAAAATAACACGCTTTCTTAAGTAAAAAAAAATGACTAAAATGTAAATAAATTAATAAATTTATGAAACAGGAAATAAAAGTGTTGGGGCTCTTAGATATTATAATTTATGATAAGGTAAGCAAGTGCACCCACGCTTTTATTTTCTGATTAACAAATTTAATATTTTTTACTTGTTAATCCATTTTTCGTTGGTTAAAAAACATGCATTTTAAAATCCTTTTATATTATTTAAAAATAAAGTTGTAATGCAGTGTCTTTTCCTTTTGAATACTCCTAGAGAGCTCATGTTTCTTATGCATTCTGATATCGACATCTACTCCGAAGGTATGACTATCGTTTATGCATAATCTTGAGCTAAATATTGTATATTTTATATCTGATAGCCGATACGTGCCAAACCGAATCCCTTCTCAACAACCATGGTACTTCAAAAGTTTTCTGTTTTTTTTTCAACTTCTGCTACCAATTGATAGTTTCCTCATGTGATATTTTTTCGAATCAATTGTAAAAACTTGCGATACTAATATCAGAAGTATTGCAAAGGACTAATCTTTCTGTGGAACAACTTTTAATGCCACAGACACGCTTTAGTTTTTAAATTCGTAGGAGGTTCTAAGAGCTGATGAAATGTATTTCTAATGCAAAGTCCATTATATATATTTTACCTTATACTCTAAACTCTCAACCGGGAGATCTAGAAGCAAACATAAGCAAGCGAGATTTGAAGATGTAACGATGGACTTATAGAAAGAAATATTCCAAAAGCGTACGAAAACGAACTCTCTAGTTATATTATAGATAGAACCGACTTTAAAATAACAAATAAAAACAAAATATTTATTTCATTTAGATACATTTTATATTTCTATGCATAAAGTTAAATGAGAAACAAGTGTTATTTAATATATGAAATCAATAGAATTAGTAATGTCAGTTTCTCGAAATGAATTCTTAATAAAATTTCCAGGTGATCTGTCAATGAAAATACGGTGCACATACATCATGGTTGTTCCTATCAATACCACCAACAGGGTAATTTCTGATGCAAAAGCCAGTAAATATCCACATTGATTCAAAGTTGGCAATGAAAGTTCGTTTGGTGGGTTATTAAAACAGCACTCCGAATTCACCAATGGACTTGATTAGAGATGTTAAAGCAAAGTAGACATGATTCAGAAGCAACCATCAAATGGACTGAAAAACTCGCAAATACATTAAACTTGGATTAGTTTACAGAATTAACAATAATTGTACAAACATAATCTCAGAGAAAAATATAATGGAATAGTTGCTATATTATAGAATATAAAATTAACAAATCTTAAAAAAAAAATCTCAAGAATTTCACTTAAGATTTTGATAAATTTGGGTAAAACTCATGAAATTGTTTAATTTCTTCCTGGTGTCTAACTCTCGGCTTCCAGTAAATTAATTTAGGGACTTAAACAGCGGACTTCTTATGACAGAACGCTTAAATGAGGTGCTGATTCGTAGGCGACAACATATAACACTCGAGAGCACGAAGATTAAATAATTGTTCAAAAATCGATTTTGGGCACTTAAATCTGTCACATTACATACAACGCGTTGGCACAGCCGTCTCCTCTATTTGCTCCCTTCCCCTTCCGGTAGCTGCTGGTCTATATATCTCCAACATTGCATGCTCTCGGACGCTGTGATAGATGAAGGCAGAAAAATCCTACTATTTTCCTTCTCAACACAATATGTTATTCTTACTATGTATCTTCTGTCAGTAATTAACTCCTAAAGTTATCAAATCGCTCTAGAAATAAATAGAGTAAAATATTGTAGCAGACCTACAATTCTTATTGTAATCAAAACACGACCTGAAAAACACATCTCATAAAAATAGAACTTTCTCTAATAGTCGCAACTAATTACAGTAGTAAATGACATTATTTATTTAATTTCTAATCTCTCAGTAGATATTAGACATAACCGTAACGCCTCATTTCGTTTCTACAAAATATGGGACAAACTACGTTTCAGCGATACACGGCAAAGGTTAAATAACGAGTGGTCGCGGAAAATACGGCCTGTGAATCCTCCTCCTTCCTGTATGGTCAGTTGAGCTTCGTTTACTGAGGCCGAGATTATCCTAAGTGTTTATACGATTGTTTATGTTATCAATCACGAAATATCGATTGGCACCGGTCAGATTCACCGGAAGGGAGCCGTTTCCGAGCTACGGCTACTTCCGGATTTACAAAATGCAACTTGTGCTGTCGCACAATTCATTTAATTTAACCGGGACTTCAAGGTTTCCTAAAATTTTGAGCCTATTTCCACTTAACTCGAATAGCTGACCTGGGGTGTTCGGTAATGCTCAGTTAATTTCAGAATTCGGAAGTTCTTGGATTCCTGACTTGTTTGGTTTCAAAATTTAGAAATTTTGGATTTCCGACTTCTTACAAAAATTCTACATCCAAGAATAAAAATATCGGGTCCTTCGGATTCCGCAATCCTTTTGATTACATTTCCGAATACAGAACACGCCTAGACTTAAGTCGAGTAGCTGTGGTTCAATCTACCGGAAATATTTTTTAATTTGAAATATACAGAGTTACCTATTCCACGGAACAAATACATTAAAAAAAAGAAACAAAGAACTCCAAAAGTATAAAACATTTTGGTTTATTTTTAAGAAACGAAAGACATTTCCCGGAAATTGAAGATAATTCTAGTTTTATAAGTTTCATTTCGTGATTTCTTTTACGAAAATATTTGATACATTTTACCGGCGGTGTAGCCAGATGAATTTCGCGGGGGCCATCAAATTTACTTTAA
>JAGDQP010016036.1:29312-41361 GCA_022664845.1 Lepisma saccharinum | reverse complement strand
TTACTGCAGCGATGAACTTGCGAGTCCTGTAAGCCATGGAGTTAGTTTGTAAACATAAGATGAAGTTCTATACTAGGGTTGAAGACGTTCCGATATACGGGATTGTCCTTCTTTCTCCAGTTTTGTTCCGATGCCCCGAGAAATTTTGTTGGTACATCCACTAGTCCCGTATTTCAATGATTTACTAATTGATATTTTGAGTAAAAAATCTTGTCTCTCTACAAGATAAAAATAAATGAAATGAGAGAAGTTACCATATGGAACGTCACTGATAAAAATAAAATTCATACAATTAGACACTAGATGTCTCTTACAATATTACACTGTATTCTGTTACTCTGTTTTTTAGATTCTCTGTTTTTTTTATTATTAAGTAGCCTAAATTTTCTAATTTAAATGATCAAGGTATTAGGATTTTTTAAAGAAAGATTTTATGTTACCAGATAATCCAGGTACTGAAAGAACACATCAACCTAGACTTGAACACGGTTACTGGTATTAACTTTAAAAAAATCATTATTGAATAGATTTTTATTGATTATTCTCGACTTATGCATGGAAAATTTATGATACTACCTTTTTTATTTCAAGTATACATATTAACATATTTTAATAACGTTTAAATATATTCACAATTGTTCTACCTGTGTGTTTCTACACATGTCGACTGACATATCTAGTAGTATTGCCAACCGTCCGGTTTTGAACCGGATAGTCCGGGATTTACCACTTTTACGGCAATTGTCCGCGTCCTGAAAAGATAGTTTAAGTTAAGGTTTAAATATGAAGTTTTACTGTATGAGTGAAGACCAACATTATTTTTAAATTAGTAAGTTTCGGTAGTTCCAAAGCTCTACTTGTATCTTATTCCGAGTCTGGTGAAACCATTATTGTTAGTTGCGAGTAACATTAAACGCATCAGTAATGGACACTTGAAGATAAAAGTTTCAAAATAAGATTTTTCTTAAGGGCGGGAATCATTTCATCTACGTGCGAAAATTTAATGTAGGATGTTATGATTCCACTCAATATTATTCGCTAGTCATTGGTTTCCTCTGATATTTCTGACATGAGGTTAGTTCCATGATCGCACCTTCTCTTCCATGCATTCTGTTAAGCAAGTGATTAAGGAAAGAGCTTTCGTTTAATATTTATGAAATTACAATAACTTATAATTTTGTTATTCTGCTCTATTATGTATTAAGAAATTTCGTTGTTTCAAGAATATAAATGGCCAAACGAACTATAACTTAGATCTGTTACGCAAAACAGGGGTTGTCCATTACCGGTACGGCGAAGTAAGTTTCTGTCTAGTTTTGGAAAAAAAACTTTAATAAACTTTATTTTTATATGGGCCAGTGTAGTAACTTTGGACTTCGGCCCGTCATGATTCGCCTTTAGCTGTTAAAATCCACATCCAAGCCCCTGCCGGAACTCTAACCCGGGACCTTCGAGCCGATGGCCTACCGCCGCAGACTGCTCGTCCACCCGGCCGGCTCCAGTTTTGGACACTCACTATTCATTGCTAGGTTGAAATCAAAATTTTTTATTTAATGAATTGTTGTTAACGTTTTAACCAAGCAGCTGAGCTTGTAAGGACGAGATTTATAGTTTTTGGTAACGTGGGCTTCGAAACATTCCGTTCAATAGACCTCAACGGAAATTGAACCCATGACCACGTGAGCAGAAAACGAGGGCACTATAAACTCTCCTCCACTCCGAAAGCGAAATTATAATTCTGTTAGTTGTTTTATTTCAACTTGGAAATGATTATTTTCTCTCCATGATCAAAAGTTTGTCAGGAGACATTTTTGTCCCATGATTTTTAATGATGGACGCGGGGATGCCCATTAAAGAAATTATTTGTTTTAGTATGGAACACTATTCAATACAACATAGATATTGTATTTTTATGGCCACAAGGAATCTAGAAGGCATGATGTTCTTCCAGAAAATAGCCTTTTCGGAGATGGTCTTCGAACGAATATTTTGAGACTAAGCACCTGTAGTTTTGAAGCTTATTCATCACAAGTTAGATGCCTAAAACTGGCATGGTTCTCGTAGCGAACAGTGAAGAATAAACTTGCTTCATTTACAGATGTTAGCTGTATTGTTATATTATTTTAAAATAAGCACCATTTTAAAGCAGCATACGATAATCTGAATGGAAATGTCGTCAAAGTCAAGCTAGAGAATCTAAGCCGCAACCTAATTTTTCGTAATTGACATTTGGATTGAAAGTGAGGCTTATTTTCGAGCCACAGAAAGTTTACGTTCTCCTTCGTTATCCCCTGAACACTGTGCACACTAGGAGAACGATCGAGGCCTGTACGCCATGAGCACGTATGCTACGAACACGGAACGGATTTTAGACATTCATTATCAATTCATTTTAAACATCCATTCAAAAATAATCCTTACAAATACACATATCGATGGCTCAAACTGCTTTTTGGCCCAAACTTGGTAGAGGAGTAAAGTACATCAGGAAACCACCAGACAGCATGATTAAAAGTGCTTTCATTCATAAAGTTCGATTCAAAAAGAAAAAAAAGTACCGGTACTTATAATGCGATCGAAGTAGGGAAACACATGTTTATTTGTAAAATTCCTGAAATAATGGAAAACAAACAAGGTAAGGTAAGCTAATTTAGTGATATTTTTATATTATATGAATTCTTATATAGATTTTTTTGTTAAACTATATTTACATATTGGAACAAACCTTCTAGGCAATGTTTTCCACTAATTTACTAAGATACAATAAACCAGGTCCGTACTCACGGGAGGCGAGTGGGGCTCCAAAATCTTGGAAGGAATTTATAAATAAATATCAACGCAGGTGTCCCCGTTCAAGTTGTGACAAAGCAGGGACTCAGTTCACTATTAGTATATCTAAACAGAGCTGATTTATCATAAAGGAGTGAAAGATGTGCCTGTTAGTAATAACTAAGTAACGAAAGTCGTTTTGAATGTTATTAGTTTAAAGCTTTTCTGGGATTTCTGATAAAATACTAGGCGTTGGCAACTCAATCCGTAAGAAAGCTCTGTGTTTGAGAGTAAAAAACACTCTGTAAACTATAAGCAGCGACGCAGTCGAAGAAGAGAGTTACGGGAAGGATTTCTCTTTGTGTAAGGTTAGAAATCATGCCTGACAGAAGGAAAGCTGGTGGAGTCCAAAAGGATTCCGCCGCCCCTAACCCCACCTGCCGAAGGGCCCAAACCGGTCGCCGACACAAGTGAATAATCACTTGCAAAGATTAATCAATGTAGAACATCATGGCGAGTGAGCGAGAGGATATCTGTCTTGGCGATTGAGCTCCTATGGGGCCCCAGTATTCCCATGGAGCTCGGAATAATGGAAAATAAAATACTCCGACCAACAGAAGCAGTGTGCACTCACGATTGTGTTCGCGAACGGACATTAATCAAGTTCACTTGCACCGGGCCCAAATTGCCTTACGCCGCCACTGAGTAGGGAAGTAAAAAGATTGCAATGAAAGGGACGTACGTGAAGTTGTAGGAAACATATTAATAACCAGTCCAGGATTTGGAATATATTTTGTACTCATTTCTGAATACAACCTAAGATTTTGTACAGGTTTAGCCAGAAATCAAAAACTATTTCGTTGGTTTATTTTCACGTTCTCATACTAATATAGGGTGAGTCAAACATAACTGTACAACTGGCGTAATATAATAATTTGTTGATTATTGCGAATTAATGTGTTTTTCCTACTGTCTGGGCTTGAATCATGAAGTGGATATTGCTGAAAATTTATATTTACAAGAACAGCCCTAAATCTGTCAGAACTACAAGAAGTTATCACCTGTGTTATCATTTCAGTTTTTTTTTTTTTGCACACATGTTACGACTCTTGGATGCTTGTTTACACCCGAGCGACGCCATTTCCATAATTTATTGTCTTTTTGGATGTTAGTAATTGTACTTTTATTGTCTTACTAAATTCACAGTAATGTTCGGCTCACCCTGTAGCACACCATGTACTCGTAACCAAAACAGTTCAGGATTTAGCGCGTGTGTTTTCCTAACGTGTGAAGACAATCCAAGATTGTAAGCACGCTTGTTTCAGCCCAGAAATGTACAAAATAAATATTTGGGCTAGCGTGAACATCGGCACAATCAGTTTGGTAATCGTAATGAGAAATTCTCTCAGGATTTTCAATTTGGGAGAGTTTCATGACAAAATGGAGGGGTTTTGCAGTTTCCGGAATTTTCAGAACGTAAAATATTACAGTTAGGTTTTGGAAGGAAGGAGGGTCTGGCGAAATTCCTGATTGGAATGAAAGCCAGTCCAGGATTTAGTGCACATTTTCTGCTCGTATGTGATATTTTCTGGACGTTGGTTTAGCCCGGAAATCTTTCACTCTTTGTTCATTCTAATATCTTGATATCTATAATATCTCCAATTGGGCAAACTTTACGGGATTCTGTAATATTTCAATTTCCGAACTAACTTAAGCATGCACAAAACTTGGGAGTGGGTGTATGAATGAATAAAAAGCGTGAAAGAATGCCTAGACTGGGTTTCATTCCGATTATTTGCAGTAGTTTGGCCAACTTTACATGTATTAAAATATATATTACCCTATTTTGTATAGTTTTAAACGTTTCATCAAATTTCGAGTTACCTTTGTACAAAAAAATATTATTTATAACTTTCATGAAATCACAACAGTAAAATGACAAGAAGTTTCATTTGTCCTCTTTTAATTTCTTGTCTCATATATAAAAGTTTGATTTGGTTACGATACAGGTAGCAAAGTAAAAATTCGACATTTTGCCGTGATTTTAAGTTGCTTGAAATTGAAATAATAATAATAACAGTAAAAGAGAATAAGCTATTATGAGCTCTGACTTTTTTTTAAAAAGAAAACATAATGATCTTCGTCCTCGACGGTAGAGCTTGAAGTTTCCTGATAATTCTCATTATTTAATTTCAAATAGAAAAATGAACAGAAAGTTCTTGCTTAGCTTGTCAGTCCTGCGTTAGCAAGAAAACCAACAGATGGGTAAGAACACTTGATAATATTCAGTCATCTAGCAAATTTGCAAGCTTCTTTCCTTGCTGAGTGTTCAGAAATTGCTATAGTTTAGTAGCTATTACACAGCTCATTCATATTCATGCATATTTATTTCTCTGTGTGGAAATATATTCATACTGTACATATTTTTAAAAAATGTTTCATGGTTTGAGTAGGCAGCTTCTGTCCTAAGCCCATCACGTTTGAAATATGATGACCGAACTTTGGATACCATTGAGAAAACAAAAAGTTAGCTTTTATTTTATAGTTGACGTATTAGCTATTTTATATATAACGTTGATGAACGTTAGTGGTATGTATAATGATTTATTCACTTATGTAAACGTGTGATTGATGGTTTATATAGTTCAAATATAGTCCATTTAAAAAAGCATTCCACAAAAATGTAAAATTGAGATATTAACTTTATTGAGTTCATTTCATTATTTTCTAACATATTATTAAGGTTTTATGATTCCAAAGCGCCTGTAAAATAATTTAATTGTCATAAAAATAAAGAACAGAAATTAAAATTAGCAGTAACATTTGTATATATTTTATCTTTCCCTATTCTTTTCTGGAAAATCTTGGTCAACTAAAACCTCTGCCACTATTTCTAAGATAGCTGCAAATTTTTCCTAGCTTTGAAAAATAAGAAGTGTAGTACAAGTTTTTTTTTGCCGATTTCCCGACATTTATGGCGTTTGGACAAGGGCGTTTTTTGAAAATGGAGTACGCATATATAAGTTTGATATGTTAGATTTACATATTTTTGTGTGATAGGTTAAATTTTGTGAAGCTTAATAATAAATGCAAATGGATGGAGGTAAATAAGCTTACATCGGAACGAGATTAGGGCAAAAATTCAACCTCCTTGCCCAGGGCGCCAGAAGACCCTGCAATAAACACACAGTAATTAAAAAAACAAACAATGAAAACAACACTAAAGGGGAAGGTTATTTGGTGATAGTGGTAGGTTATTTAATGGTAGTGGGTAGGTTATTTTGTGACATTGTGAATTATTAACTAGAACTTTTCCTAATCAAATGTACATGAAACAAATGTATCACTCTGATTCATTAGACGATTTTTCACAAGAGTCGTCACACATGAACATTTAAAATTGACTGATTCACCATGAAGTCTGTGTTAAAACACTGCTGAAGTTTTTTTCTGCCCTTGAAAAACTATTACAGATCAATGTGTAAAGAAAATAAAAATTAAAGCACTTTCCATGGATTTCACGTACCCATAAATTACATCATAAAGTTTCTCTTAGATTTCTGCCAACTGATCATTGTTAAAGACATGGCACCGATAGTGGATTGAAAATAGATGTCATGCCATCAAGGTTAAAGTGCTAATATGACAGACCTCATGGAAAGCTTCGAAAGGGAACGGACTTTTCGGTGACAGGTCTCGTAAGAATTATCACCAAATAACCTACCGTATATCACCAAATAAGCTTTCCTTAAGCTACATATGAATGAATACAGGGTCAACGCGAGAATACGTTTGTCATGGTCGCCATCTTGAATCTTACTTGATTTTGAAAATGGGAAGGGAATCATGTAACACATCAATCTGGGCTAGAAGTTTGCCAGAAATACATTTGTGAAGTCAGTTTTGTCATAAACATATTTTTGTTGAGATATAATGAGATGTGACATTAGTATGTGTAGTTAATTAAAAAGCCTGGAAGTATTCTGTTCTTTAAACAGTGCAAGAAATGAAAACCTTATTCACAAGTAGTAAGCACTGGTAGGTGGCCCCACTATTCGTTTCTCACATTGTTTGAAGGAACAAAATATTTCCAGACTTTTTATTCAACTAAGCATACTGTCACATCTCATTATATCTCTAAAAATATATTTATGACAAAACTGATTTCATATTTCTGGCAAACCTTTAGCCGAGATTGATGTGTTATATGACCCTCCTCCCATTTAAAAAAAATCAAGCAATATTCAAGATGACCAACTTCAAGATTACAAACGTACCCTCTAAAAGATAGCGCATTGATCTGGTAACCATTCATATGTATTTGTTTTCCATTATTTCAGGAATTTTACAAATAAACGTGTGTTTTCTGACTTAGATCACATTATAAGTACTTATTCAAACATCTGGCTACTGCGCCCGTCTTTATGGACGAAAGCACTTTTAATCATGCTTTCTTGTGGTTTCCTGATGTACCCAATTCCTCAACCAAGTTTGGTCGAAAAAGCAGTTTGCACCATCGATAGGTTTACTTGTTAATATCATTACAGTATATTGTATCAGTGGGCTCTTTCTTTGCATGAACTTTATGTCAATATATAAGATCCTATGCTCACTGCCGTGTATAAAATTACCTTAACAAATAGTCTGTTTTATGGTAAGAGAAGTATGCTTCTTATAAAATAATTTGTGTTTATTTTAGGGAGTGGACGACGACATTGATATCGAAGGGAAGAATTAAGGTAAGTGAGCAAATATCATTCCCCTTCTTTATTGGAATTCGTTCATATTTTGTTCCTTTATTTCAGTAGATAAGATTTAGCCAACAGCAGTTTTTCCTCTTAACGTTTGTGTACCTATTAAACATAATAACGGTAATTGGTACTTGTACGTTAAACTTGCATGAAGAGGAGATAACCTGTCTTAGTATCTAATAAACTGGAAAAGTTGGTTTTTATGGTCGACAGATGGCAGCATGTTTTGCACTAGCAAAGGATATGCGTGACCTCGAACGCCCAGAACCGCACGAAAATGCACTTAGAATATAAATTGCTCATCCCAAAACAGCGAACGATATGAGTCATTCCAATGCAAAGCGCAGCTATTGTCTGCTAGCGCCATTTGACGGTGGCATATTGTACCTGCACGAACAAGTACTTACTCTAGTTGTGTGAATAGTATAACTGCAGTAGAAGGCCTTCTTTTGGAGTGTTCGGTTGTGGGTTAGAGTGTAAAGAGTGTACATCGGTATCATGATTCGAATTAATCCCATGAATGCTATCAAACTGTTAGAGGGAAAGTTGCAACGTGCTGAATATGGAAACGTAATCGGAGTCGAGGATATGGAGTTCGCGAATATATTATATAGCATAATAATTTACAAATACAATGGGGATGATGCAGAAATGCACGAAGATACGCTGGATAGGTATAGTGATTCTGAATGACAGGAAGAACCCGTACCCGAAGTTTGCTAGTCCAACCGTACAAGACTTTCATCACCAGAGCAACAGAAACCTTCAAGTGAAAGTGAGTACGAACCATTTCCACCCAAAATGTCGAGGGCTAGTATATTACAAGATATTGATGACACCATACTGGAGAACATTTACGAAGACTATTACAATCGTGGCTTCAACTCCCATAGCTAACTTATGAGGCGTTATAAGTGCATTCGAAATAAATCAAATTGCAAGGTAATATTAGATTATGTGACTAGCGAAAGGCGAGATTGAGCTCACTTCAAGGGAAACAGACTGTCACAATTAAAAACTATAAAATTGTATGTAATGTCACAATGTGATAGGGCCAGAGCGTTAATATGCTGTTCACTATTGGCATCTGCAAATGTTGGTACTAGAAGCGTCTAAAGTGGTTGGCCTAGACAATTTCACAGCTTCGATTACTTTTATCAACAAACTTAAGGCTGAATATGCCCTTTCTTCTAGGCATATTACTACGTTCGTCACACGTAAAGACATACAAGAAGATCATGGTTTCGTCAGAAAGCACAAGGGTTTCTGGAGGAAGTGAACAAATATGTAACAGACGGGAGTGTGGAAAAAGAAAATGTTTGGAACAGTGACCAAAGTCAATTTTATTATGAAATGTCTTCATTGTCAACACTATCTCACAGAGGCGAGAAAACTACATCTGGTGTGTTGCAGTCTGTGCATAGCTCTACACAAAGCTAGACAATTGATGTGGCTTTATCAATGAGTGGTAGATTAGCTAACAAGCTCTATATCTGTTTTCAAGAGCCACAAGGCACTTTTGATCCAAATGTTTCAAAGAAACTTGAAGCAACATGTCCACGAAACATTCATGTGGAGTCAAGCAAAAATGGCAAAATGACGAAAGAGCACATGAAAAGTTTTCTAACTACCGTTCTTGGTGAACATGTACGTGACGATGCGAAGAGCCTATTGCTGTCTGATTCCTGGTCAGGCCATAAAGATCGTACTCTGTTAGATGAAAGTTTTCCGAAGAAGCATGTTACGCTTAAGAAATTGCCACCGAAGACAACAAAATATTGCCAATCTCTTGATGTGTACTTCTTTCGGGAATATAAACTCTACATGAGAAGGATCGTTGATTTTGGAGAATACAATATGAAAAACCGCAAATAAAGTTACACGATCGTCATTTCATTATCAGACTTCACTCTGTGCTATAAAACCAACTTTCTGCACCGAAGTACAAGCCTATGTTACAATATGCTTGGTAAAAGGCAGGTTATGACATTGACATACCAATATCATAGTTTGAAAATGTAATTAGTGTGGCGTTTGATATTAGACTCCTTGAATGCAGAAGTGCTACTGAATGTGAAAAAGTGCCTTTAGTCAGATGTGCATTTTGTTCCGTTGAATTTTGCTTTCACCACTTCATTGAAATCCCACGCCTGCACTTTGAGGACTGAATAGCGAGGCAAGACTATCAGGTCAGTGGAAAAGGTTTGTTTTTCAGATAGCGTCATTATTTTAAGCAAAGGGAAATATAGCAATTGGCCACGACATTACAATATGTGTTTTTGGTCCCCTTATATCGATATTTTGTTTCTTCGCGTTACCAAAGGTCTTCTGTTAGTCCTTGAATGGGTTATCATTCAAATGTCTCTCGTGGTAAGACGCGCGGTGTTGCATGCAAATGGCTCATACCGCTGTTTCTGGGATGAGCGATTTATATTCTAAGCCCATTATGTGCGGTTCAGAGCATTCGAAGTCACGCACATCCCTTATAAAAAATCCGTATAGGTTAATATTTTTTAATATATTGATTAACGAAGCGAGACTGTTGATATAACGACTTATAATAATGTTATAAAATAGTTTGTTTTAACGTTAATACGTTGTATAAAAGAAATGTAAATAGAATTAAGGAGAAATCTAAATTGATACAGATGTTTCTGTTAATTGTATAGACTAGGACAGAGGCCTTTCACGCGTCATAACTTGACCTTCCATAACTGTGGTTAGTTAACCTGTATTCGAGAACCTCGTGTTGTAATATGCACGAGCGAGACAAACAGGTGTACGCTCACATTGAATTCGAAGGCTCTTCTCAGAGCCTAAGAGTGGGAAAGTGTAAGCTAGTTGTATACAACTTTTGCAGTAATTGCACAGAAACTGATTACCCATTATCACAGGAGTTATATCATGACGTACACCACATATTTCTTAGCACTTGTGGAGCTTTTGGTACTCATTTCTTTCATCATGACGGATCAAGGCCAACATCTCCAGCATAGTTTACCAACACAATTATCCAGACCACCGCAATATTCGACATTAGTCAACAGAAAGAAAGAACATTGAAACAGCATCATGTTCACGATGACGTTCGCCTCACACCGACAGCTCAGGACATCAATCCCCACCGTTAAAGAAGACGCGCAGCATCAGCGAATCAGAATCAGACACAGAGCTTAGAATGGACATCAACGATCATGAGTAATTTCCGGAACTTTTTCCAAAACAATCTTTTGTTTTGACAAACTTTGACGAAAAATTTCGAAATCCAAGACTTCTTTTTTAACAACTCAACAAATATTTCACTAGAGACATAATCACTTGCATTATAACGAAACGAAACGGCATGATTATCCAATCAGCCGATCCGGACATTGCCACGAAAATACACAACCGATACAGTTTTGAAATCTTCGGTAAATCAGTCAACTTAGCACGTCTCACCAACAAACCACTGGAACAGTCACCTCCTCCACGGAAAACATAACCTCATTTGTCGTAATCCGCGGAGTTGAACTTACACTCATCCATGAAGAAATAGAAACAGAACTAAAACATGAAGGACACTCCATCATCAAGTACTTAAGAAATAAAACATGAAGAGCAGATACCTACATTATACGCGTATTGATAAATAACCAGGAAACCATAGATGACTTATTTGCAAACAGCGCATACATTTACAGAATATATGTATACGAAGTCACATTTCCGCGTGGAACCAAGTCAATTATCACCACAACTACTGGTACGTTTTGAAAAATGTCAACAGTACAACTCTCATCTGACTGGTAAATGTAAGAATGCAGCTAAATGCGGTTTTTGCACCGGACCTCACAACCCCAAATCATGTCCAAAAATGTACTACCGAAATATTTCACCGAAATGCACTACCTATGGTGAGGCACACCCTACTTTTATTTATAAATGCAAAGTTCGCCCTGCAGCAGAACCGACTAAACCAGAACTCACTGTACCGATACGTGTTCCTGAAGCACAACACAACGCACCCATAACATCCCATTACCATCGACCAATTCCTAAGATTCATTACAGTCAACTTATAGAATATCTATCCAAAGACATCATGTTCTCCAACAAATAGAGTACGCAGCCAGAACCACACTCCATGTAAATTTTCAAGCAACGTACTCAAGACCATATGCACACTTTCTCTCTCAAACATTCGAAACCAAAGTCTAGAACCTTAAACAAAACTCATTCATTTTCACTATGTCATTAGTATTTTAATTCTTAATATTCGATCCCTGCCTCAACATAAACCATTATTTGACTAGGTCCTACGAGAAGAACACGTAAATGCCTTTCTTCTTAATGAATCCCACCTTATACTCGAACACACATGTAAAATACCAGGCTATATATACTCAGGCTATAGTATACTCAGGCAAGAGAATACCATTCCAGCATTAAGAGTGAACAGCCATAGGATTCACACTTACAACTGCACATCGTCAACATCAGACCAATTTGCCAAACGTACCGGATCATATTGAACATTACAAGCAACA
>JAGDQP010016036.1:1041-24312 GCA_022664845.1 Lepisma saccharinum | reverse complement strand
CAGCGAACAGTACATAACTATATAAAGGCCTACACACTTAGACAATGAATCAAAACTTGTAATACATTAGCAGACACCACAGACCTAACCAAATATTGGAAACGGTATTAAAGGCAAACACAGTAGAACTACATACCCTCTCATCCACGTCAATCAAACCCTGCACATCGACTTAGACAAAGCAAACGCCTTCGCAGACTATTTACCAGAAACCTTTACCCCAAAACTTCCATTCAATCCATTTCGACGTCACCCAGCAGACACACTCAGACTAAGCTCACCCCATCTTCAACTCAACACCACCACTCTCTTCCCGACCACGCACTTACTGCACCATTCGCCACCCAAGATATCACCCAGGCTCTTGCAAACAAACGAAATTCCGCTCCCGGCGTGCAAACGAAATTGCACACAGATGAAATTTCAATTCCTCAACTTCATGATTTTCACCTTCATACTTCGTACCGGATACATACCTTTACAATGAAAAAACTCTGACATCTTAATGCTTCCGAAACCAAAACCACCAAATACCGTGTCATCCTACCGCCCTATACAGTTAACCCCTACATTTAGTAAAGCCATAGAAACAATTCTTTGTAATCCGACTTCATACACATCCAGAACACCACGATCTTTTACCTTTACACAAAACCGGATTCCATCCCTCATTCAATATAAACGATCAGCTTCTTCGCCTCAGTAACCTCTTCATTAATCATTATAATACATGTTTTCCTTCCTGCTTAGTCCCCTTCAATTTAGAAAAAGCCTTTAGCCGAGCGTCGCTACTTTCTCCTCCCGATCACCTACATCTCATTTATCTTTAACTTCATTTCAAATAGACTAGCTTATATTTGCATCAATTCTTTTTTCTCATACCCCATCTTCCTATACTGTGATGTTTCCCAAGGATCCTGTTTATCGCCGCTCGTATAATCTATAGTTTTCATTCCGCCGAAAAAAACGCTCCCGTGTACGCCGAAATCCTACGCAATTAAACATCTCTGTTGATAATACACCCATCCAACCATCAAACCAACTTACATACTTACGCCTTGACCATCTTATCTGGCACCCACACCTCAACAAAATAAGCAAAGCATACAATAGACTAAACCTATTAAAACTCTTAACAGGTACCACATGGGAACTAAAACCGCCTACAGCATCAACACCTAATAATAATGAATGACATAATAAGAAAGAAAGAATAGAATAGAATAAAATGACAGAAAAAAAATTAATGTTTCATTCAGTGGGCATAATTCTACACCCAGACTAATGAGAGCAGGAGTTAGACTAGGTGCGGTACTGTCACCATTATTGTACACGTTGTGCACAGCTGATATGCCAGTCCAGCAAAGGTGCTTCCCAGCTACCTATGGTGATGATACAGTATTCTTCATCTCCAGTCACCATCTGCCACTATGTTACAAGTATTGGAAGCACAGCTTACCGCATTCTATCAATGGGCTCACCGGTGGTGGAAACTACAAGTAAATACCAACAAAAGTATTGTAGTCATGTGCAGTAAAAGAAGAGGACGAATTCCACAATATTTGTCTTATGACAATAATCCTATTCCGCACAAGACATCAGCGAAATTTTGGGGAGTACATTTGGATCATGGCCACGCCACATTACTGGTACAAAACAACGAGCGCTCCGAAAAATATCAGCCTTGTATACAATACCACGCTGTTCCAGCCTGAGTCATGAGACAAGGATCCATATTCTCAAAATGATAATCCTGGCCAGAATAAATTACGCATCGCTGGCGTGGCAACATGCAGCTCCCAGCCACGCCAACCAGGAACGTGTGCAAGCAAGAGTGGGACAAATCATCGTAGGTCATGATAGGAGTACACGAAATGCACAAATTCTAGAAGATTTAGAGCTTCATACAGCACAGGACATTCTTACCTACATGCATGTAAAGTTTTGGTCAACATACTAAGGCACGCAAATGAAGCCATAGAAAAAATAGGAACAGTACATTCACATCGGCGTAGCTCTTGATGCAAAACTAACATCTCCATTAATGACAATTCTCATAAACTGACCTACGACAAGTGCAGGCTCGTCTTCACACATAAATAAAATTGAATATATCCATTAATTTTCTTTACACCTCTCGTTGAATCAATGGTTAGAGCCCCATACTCAACAAACAAATTATCGGGACCGGGCCTCAACAGAGGAAAAAAGGCGCATAAGTGATAAAATAAGCAATAAACCTCTTGATACCTTGATTTTGATTCTTATTGGTTTAAGATTCTACGGCCTAAATAAGTATTGCACAATATGATGCTCACAAGCTCTTTCGGAGTGGTATCTATTTAAACTCCTGTTTGAGTTGTACGAAAGTTAGCTCAGTAGTGTCAGCCAAATCGTACTTTAAGGTACCCTAACTGCTCAACGGGAATTAATTGTTCATTTAATGCTCTACTACACGAAGGAAGCTAGACGGAGGAAATTGAACTGGGTAACCATCGTTACGTCATCCTGACGTCATATGTAAAGAAGTACTTTAAGTATATGAGGATAGGACTCCAACACAAGGATTTGAAAGGTTATTCTATATGAGATTGAACTCTAAGAAGGAATATATTTTATCATTATATACCTAAAGCAAGAGGGGCATTACATCACTTTCTTATTGTATGCTCTCCGTCAAAATACTAAGCACGTGAGACCTTATTTATTTACAGAATACCAGTATTAGGTTCGTTCTCGTCATGAAGCAAATCTAATTCAATGTTCCTAGAAACGGTATCTTATTGGTCTTATATATGTACCCACAAACTTTCTTTTATAATTTTCTTTGTGAAGGTAATAGCGTTAGTGTACGCCAAAAGGGAAGAGAACACTACCCTTGTTTTACAGGTCGAATTCAAAAGGGAACTTTATAAACGTGTTCAAAATCGGATTTGGGTTCTTTTACAATCCAAACAAACAACCAAACGTCTAACTTCATTTTATTAAGCAGTAACAACAACTTCCTGAAACGATCTCGTCTTTGTAAACCCAATTAAATCTCTCTCATCTCCATCCATAATATATTTTAAGATCTTTCATTTCATAAACAATTATCATTAGTAATTATATCGAAGCAATTTCTTTTCATTAAATCAAATTAAAATCAAGAATTAGTCACTATTTACTAAATTCACATTCACATATTATCGAAGCTCATAAAATATTAAATTAGTTCTCTCTACTTAAAATACCAACTCATTCGTATCAAAACCAACCTATCAGAAGACAACTCCTGTTATCATTAACTGGTTAATAAAGTGAATTACCGTCGATGGTAATGCTCGAACTTAACATCTTCATATTTAATCAAATATTTTTTATTAAGAATCGTATCTAATGTTTAAAACAAACTAAAATTATAATTAATCATTCCTTCAATTAGTTAGAGAATCATTTACTCAATAAACTTCTTGTAAACCCATGATCTCAAAAACAGATTTCAAGATTTTATTTAAAGTTATTAAATAGGTTTTCATACAGTTCATTAATTAAACATATCAGTATCCCTTATACATAGCTACGATATTCATCATGGAAATTACATTATTCGTATTTAACGTTTCATTAACATCTAATAGACTGAATTTAAAAGTACGTACAGCAATTCAAATATTATTTTCTCTTTCTTAAAGGGTTCTTTGTTTTTTTCTTCAAAATTACATAAAATTAATTAATAAATCTCAATTCGTTAGGAGAAATATAACGTTACAGAAAGTTAAAAGTAAAGATTTCATGTTGCTTTAATACAAGTTTAAAATATATAACATAATTATAATTTTTTATCGTGATATCTTACCAATTTGAAACTTGAATTGCATTCCAATAACATTTAACTTCAAGAATAAGATTTTCATATCTGGTTCGGCTTAGCATTAATTCGATGCAGGCAAAATTAAAAAGATGATATTTTTTCTTAATTTTTGTATTACTCAAAATATAAAGTATATGACGCCTGAGTATAAAATAACTGGAACTTTCATAATGAATCATCTCTTTCTTATTTTGTTCAAATAAAAGTTTGGAAAAAATAAGTAAATGAAACTTAGAACCAAAATCCCAAAATATAACCTATCATATCAAGTATTCAATCTAACATGATAAATACGAAGCAGTGGAAAGGAGAATAAGATGCCCTACAGAAATAGCTTAAGCAATCATGTCGAGTCTTTCAAAATTATAACAAGAATGAACACACTTGATCGTTCATAGGAAATAGTAGTCATTTCACAGCAAATTCACTTGACGAATAAAGTTTCCTCAGGTGACCCATTTCCATCATTCGACAGTAGTCTTATCTTTTCTTAGACAATCAGAATTTTGAAGAAACTTAAACTCCTCATTAAATTGGACATCTAGGTAAGTCCATAACGACTACGATATTTTGAATAAAACCGACTTAAATCACTAAAGATAAAAAAAACCGAGGCGCATACGACTTATCACGTTGAGACATAATAAGCTAACATCTATATAAAAACACGTCTACAGAGATAAATAAATAAAAAGACGAAACTTGAAAGGACTATTTCGCTTTAGAAATTTACTTAAAACAACTCAAAACAAAATAAATGCATCTTAAAACCTTTTAACGATATTCATCTATCAATTAGGAAACTCATTTCTTTCCTAAAACTGCATTAATTGAGGAAACAACAAAAAATCCTAGCGGAGAAAATATATAACCAGGCTGAAGCATCGTTAGGGAAATCCAAACAATAAATATCACCGTAACTAACGTACACTTCAACTGAACGTAGAACTTTAATTAATGCTGCATTTATAACTGTTAATCCGCAATTCTTCAAATTATAATAGTAAGCAGGTTACTATTATAGCAGTATGCAGTACGTAGCAGTTATGTTAAACGGGTCTGCTACATTGTGCTTCTTCAATAAGTAGTTCTATATATACTACATGCTCTGCTTTATTTGCTCATTATTAATACCTTAAGTCTGTCAATATCATGTCCTTGTACCTTCAAACTAGGCCCTGGGTTACTTCCTGTCAACATACATCTCTTCCATTCCCACATCCATGTCTCTTGATGCTACTTCTAAATGAAATTCAGTTCTGTAATTGAACTATATCAATAAATCAGACTTCCGTTCAGCTCTTTTCTAGTTTATTCAGAACAGTGTCTATGTAATGTTATTTAGGGCTGCTTTCCTTGGAGGCTTGTGTTGCTTGCGATTAGAGTAAGTAACCATTTGAAACATGTGCGTTATCACGTGTTCTACGTGTAACACGTGTTTTAATTGCCCATTCACATTCACCCAATTGCAAGCAACGCAAACGTGTATGACAATCAGCCTTAATTCATTCATGGGATTGGATCCTATCTTGTTGTAACAGTCTAATGTAGGCAGTGTTGCCAGATAGCCGGTATTGGATTTCCCTATTGAAGCATCAGAAATACTCCTTTTTCCAAGAAAATTGCTAACGCCTAAATTAATTTTTCTTCACTAATACTATCGTACGCAAAGGTTCTTCAAATAACATTTCATTAACTCTTTCACAATAAAGAAGATTTTTGACTTAATGTTCAAGGGTATTGCAAACATGTCAACTCTGCAATGCGTGAGAGGTTCTGTGGTTTGGAAGGTTTAACGTCTGTGTTCTGTGGTTTAACGTTTGTAACTCTTTAGCATGCTTTTTAGTTTCTCAGCAAGCTCCCGAATTTTCTTCCTTCCATATTGGCAACACTCTCGCATTCCAACTTCTCTAGGTTGACTTGTCTAATATTGGAAATAGAAAAATCCTTTGAAATGGCCCATGCAAGTATTGAAATAACAACTAACCCTAATAACTGAAATTTCCTTGTTCTTCCCATCACTAATCTTAAAGCATATCTTTCTTGGAAACTGTAGTTTTTCATGTTTTAAAACTCAACGTATTTATATCATAATCCTATCCTGCATAACGAAAAGATAAATTATAATGTCACTATAAAGATTCACTCAAACACTGCAACTGAATTTAAAAAAAACGATCTACACTTTATAATTTCTCAATCAAGGAGCGAAGAAACGTGGACGATGCTGCTTGTGTAGTGGTAAAGACAAGTACTCTGCTTACTGTCAGCAATGTAATAGCTTCATTTGCAAGAATAAGAAAACAACAGATACGGTGTACTTTACATGTGAGAGTCAGAGAGTAAGATAGTTTGATTCTGGTAATTTTATATGTATTATTTTATATGTGTAAATAAGTAACAGACTCATGGTACCGTCATTTTTGTGCAGCCATGAAAATGGTTACAAGGTTAATATGATGTATTAACCTTGTCTATTTTTCTGTATTTTTCATTATTTTGTAGTTTCTGCTTGAAAAAATAAAACACAATAAATAAATACAATACAATGAAACCAGTATTAAGCATTGCTATAATACAATACAATGATATACATTTATATTGCACCACCCCTATCTATGCGTAGAACAAAAGAAATATTGTGAAATAATAAAGAAAGAAATATTGGATATCGAATTACTATTCTGGAGAGATTTCCGTTGTTATTACTTTCGGGATATAGTAGTTTGGAGGATATCGTATGTTTGGCATATTATTTTTGAGAGGATACGTATTTCACCAGAAATGTAAAAAAAATGAACGTGATCGACGTCAAAGCAGCACTTCCGTAGGTGTGAAATTATTATTTTAGTATCGTAATATCAGCAGCTGTAGTTTAAATGTGGCGAGACATGCCATTGTATTTCTTCGAGTGTGCTTAGAATACGATGTTCAGCATGCGTAAGCTGTCGGAACGAAGTAAGTTACCTATCCGTACTTTTAGAGGAAATTAGAATTCCTATTTTTGTTTGTGTTGAGAGAATGTACACATAAGGAAGCCATTGTTACTACTTGGTTGAATGGACGGATATGACGATATTGATAGTCGGAAGTTATTTCTGGTTAGAATGTAACGTTGTAAATAGGAATAAGGAAGAAAATTGATTGCCGACGCACCTCTCAACAATATGAATAAACATATTTACGATTTTGGTCTTTGCGTTTAGATTGCTTGTAGAAATCTTTAGATATTACTGAACGTGTCATTAGCCGTTATCTGACTCTCCAGCAAAGAAGGCAAGTTTAAATTACTTAAGGAAAAAAAGAAGTTCAAAATTCAAAAGCACATAAAAAGTAAGAGAAAAGAAAATCCCAATTTTGACCAGGTGATTCAGTGCTTCTGTAGGTGCCACAAACTCTTTCTTACTCCCACACACGTTCATTCATTTCTCGATACGTTGGCATCTTGCAATTGTGGTGACAAGTATAAGCAACTGCAGTGCGACATTAAGCTTCCGTCTACGACATAGCGTCTTTATTCCTTTTGCGCAGTACTTACAGTCAGACTATCGTTTACCAGCTACCAGACTTTATAATACATACAGATGCTTATCAGAATAATGGAAACACCTGTAGTTGGCAACACGTCAGATGTATGGGTTGGCAGTGGTGTCGTGGCGACCGCAGCGCCGGACTGCTGGTGGTGGTGTGTTAGGTCGGTCTCCATACTACGTCAGGCGTCGTGGAACAGGAGTGTGCAGTGGCTGCAGCAGACGGAGGTAGTGTAAAATGGGAGACCTCTCAGAGTTTCAAAGAGGGCAAATTGTTGGTGCGCGGTTATGTGGAGTGAGTGTGACGGCAGTGGCTAGTGTGTTAGGTGTGTCGCCAGGGACAGTGTCGAAGGTGATGACGGCCTACACAACACACGGGAAAACCACATCGGGGAAGCGGAACAGTGGGCGGAAGAAAAGCATCAGTGACAGGGCACGCCGGGTATTAAAGCGCATTGTCACGCGGAACCGTCGTGCCACTGCGGCGCAAGTGACGGAGGAACTCAATCAGCACCTCCCCCAACCTGTTTCGACAATCACAGTCCGCCGCGAATTACATGACATGAACTTACGGGGTCGTGTTGCACGGGCCAAACCTCTCATCAGGGACCAGAACGCTTTAGCACGCCGCAAATGGTGCCGCGACCATGCAACTTGGACCGTTGACGACTGGAAACGTGTGGTATGGTCGGATGAGTCACCATTCACCCTATTCCAAACCACGGGCCGTGTTTATGTGTGGAGAACGCCCAAAGAAGCGTATGATCTGCAGTGTCTCCGCCCAACTGTGAAACATGGCGGCGGCACGGTGATGCTGTGGGCCGCAATATCATGGTTTTCATTGGGTCCTGTGGTCACACTTCGCGGACGCATCACTGCCAACGATTATGTCGCAATTTTAGGAGACCACTTGCATCCTATGGTCCGGATGTTGTTCCCGGACAATGACGCCATATTCCAGGATGTTAATGCACCCATTCACACAGCTGGAGTTGTTGCAGCGTGGTTTGAGGAACATCGGGATGAAGTGCAACACCTCCCCTGGCCCGCCCAATCCCCATATCTCAACATAATTGAACATCTGTGGTCCATCTTGGAAACACGACTCCGGCGACGATTTCCACCTCCATCCTCTCTCACAGAACTGGCCGATGCCCTGCACGAGGAATGGTGTAATATTCCACTTGCTACCATTCACGACCTCTATGCCTCCATCCCACGTCGCATCAAGGCTGTTCTGAAGGCGAAAGGTGGCCCGACACCATATTAATCTGGTAAGTTGCACCATATTAATCTGGTATGGTAGTGGATGCGGGTAGACAACGGCCAGGGCCTTACTTTGAATGCTTCATTCCGACATTTATCTTCGCTTCTGTAGGTGACACATTTGTAGATGCTACCGAGTTTGTTCGAGCTTATTTCGCAACTAGCTACCTGCTCAGTTGGGTTTGAAATTATGCTCTTATGGATAAATTGCTCAACGCATGTAACAAAAGACCCACATAGTCATATTTAGCACACTATTATGCGATAACGTTACCGTGCTTTCCTGCACCACTGCTACGCCTTGTCGTTATTGAACCTTAATTACTGGACATGGACGGACACAAGGAGCGGGATTTTACGGTTCCTTTAATAATAGCTTTGCTACCAGAGGACCGAAAATCAGGGAATGAACAACTGACAATTATTGTCAGTATTTTATTTATCCTCTGTTACTACTTCCTCTTGAATCTTCTTTCAAGTATGGTCTCCTTCTTCGTGTCAGTTTAATAGTAACTGCATGGTTGACGTTGCATAGTTCTTACGTAGAGAAAGGTACTATGTTTTGTTTGTCATTACCCTACGTTACACGGTTTTCCTATTTGACTATGACCTCTCAGCAACGTAATTACTACGCGAAAATATCTGCACGAATACAACCTGTTAACATTTGCATGTTAGGTGCTCAGTTTAGGTTAGGCAACTACGTGGGTACTTATATTTTAACAGGAACGGGGCGATAATGCTATGGTTTGAATTGAATTTGAATCTTATGTGTTGTATTTACGCTCAGACCGGAATAGGGGAGGGGTCAGGATTCAGGAAGGTGTGGGGCAGGGTCTATCTTGAAGGTGAAATCCCGACATTTGCCTGGTGGGACTCGGGAAAGACCCTCAGTCAGGATAATCGGCCGCTACAATCGAATGCATGACCTCCCGAACGCTCTACCACTGAGCTGCGGCGGCTCGGTAGATATGCTTTAAAAAATGAGGAAATACTAATGATAGACTAGATCTCGATTCTAGGTGTGGGGATTCACTCTGCTTGGCCCGCAACATGATATAGTTGTAAAGAGAAGGAAGCTGTGCTTTGTCCCTGCATATTGGAGTGTAATTCTCCAACGTGTTTAGTAACCCGTTTTCTTGTCTGCCTGTCTGATATGTACCCTGCATAACAGTTTATCACCCCATTCGTTTGTAGGTTACAAATGCTTTTTCGTTCTGCCATTGTTCTCCGCGCGTACGGCTGGCTTTACTCAGAACCTAGTGTGACTAAGGAAACCTGGCAAACATCCTCGGTTGGGATGGGCATCCGCTGTGGTCGTTTTAGGGACATTCTGATTGCCAAACCAACGTTCTATAAACTGCGCTACAGCCGCTTGATAATGTATTTAAAAAGCTTTGGGAGACGCCCCTACACCAACTTTATTTTAGATGTGTAGAATACCTGGAAAAGGAAGAACAGTACTGAAATGTAACAAGAACATGACCCGAATCATACTCATTATAACCCATCAAATAAACCCGTACAAATTTTGAACTGGTTTCATTTAGGCGAGAAATTTGAAGGTCCGTAAAGCATGACGTATTAAACCTGGGTCTTGAAATTTCTCGAGGGCTACACAGTCTAGTGGTTCGAGCGGTGCACTCATATCTGCAGGGTTCCAGGTAAAATTCCCAGCTGGAGTCCCAGTTTTCGGCGTCCATCCAGCGTCGTGGGCAAACTGGGGAGTCACGTGAATAAAAGACGTAACGGCCACTTGGTCTAGAACGCCCCTGATACGTCTGTTCGCCGGCAGGTGGCGCGCAGTTCTTACCTGCCGACACTTAGGTGGATGTAGTTCCGTCTACACGGACTGATGGAGTTGGGACAGGTCTGTACCACCAGTAGTTACTTTTGTTACTTAAAATTTGTAATCGCAAACATACACATTGAAAATGTGGTTTGGGTAGGTTTACTAACTGTTATTATTGCTCCTCATGTGTCTGTTATTTTTAAATGCAGTGTATGTTTCCGCTGGAGGATTTTTTCGTCCTATACGTTCGCTTGCACTAGTAGAAATCGACATTCTCTCATTTTTTTCCTTTGAGTTTTGTTCTAACCGAACACGTACCTTCTGAGGACAGAACTTACCATTAGAGTGGAATGTGAACCACGCTTGGGTTAGAACTCAAGGCAAAGTGTGGATCTATTGTCATTGGAAAGGGATTTCACCGCATGTGCTGGCATTATCTTTAGTTGGAGAAGTTCATTCGTCTGAATAATTGGCTATTCATTATTGTTTCCTTCAGACATTTAGTTTATCAGGGATTTGAAGGTTCCAATAACAATGCTGAATTTAGGTTATACCCCTAAAAGAATTATTAAGCAAAACAATTTCTAAATATCGGAATAGACGAAAAGTAAAGGTGACAAACCTATTTCGACTCGGTTTTGGGAGAGAAACTTACTCTAAGTTACTTTGAAAACTTATTTGGTAAACTTTATTTTTTTATGGGTCACTCTAGTAACTTTTGCTTTCGACCCGTCACGATTCGCCCATTTCCATCCCCACACCCATGCCCCTAACAAAACTCAAACCCGGCACCTTCGAGTCATTGGACTAACGCCCCCCGACCACACGGCTACTCGGCCAGTCTGAGTTAATTTCTTTAATACCGCCTGAATAAATGAGTACGGTGTCATTCATATAACAAACCGACGTAGGATTGCCAAGTTTCAAATTATATATTAAACTCTTCAAGAGATAGTTTAATAAAAATGTTAGTTTGGGGGACTGAGGATAAATGTTATATTATTTTCTCTTGATGCTTTCAGGGTAAAATTAGCCCATTTATGATTTACAAGACAATTATTTTTATTGAACTATGAAAGCTTATGTCAATATTGATTTACCTTATTTGTTCTGTTTTATTAGTTATTTTAAGTATATGATGTTTTGTTTCTCAACGAAAATATTTATTAATAATTCTTCTTAGTTTAGAAATAATTGTTTTGAGTATATTTTTAATACTTATTTTGAGTTTAAGGGAATTTTATAATGAAATTTCTTTTAGATTTTCATTTTTTACTTTTTGTGTTTGTGAGGGTATTTTGGGGCTGTCTATCTTGGTTTCTATTGTTCGCAGCCATGGTAATGATTACTTAGGGTCTTTAGCTGTATTACGATGTTAAAATATTTACTATTTGTGGTGTTTTTAACCCCGTTAGGATTTATAAATAAAATATGATGGGTGGTTCAAATTTTTTTGCCTATTATGTTTTATTAATTGTTAATAGATGTTTTATACCACAACCATGATGTTTAGGTTATAACTTGTGATTTGATAATTTGTCTTACTCTTTAGTTTTGTTGAGTGTGTGGGTTGTTCTTTTAATAATTATGGCTAGAGGGAGAATTCTATTTTCTTCTTTTTATAATGTTAGTTTTATTGGGTTAATTTTAATATTACCTTTTTTGCTTTGTTTAAGTTTGATTTCTTCTAACCTTTTTATATTTTACTTGTTTTTTGTGGGATCTTTAATTCCTACTTTGTTTTTAATTTTTGGGTGAAGCTACCAACCTGAACGGATGCAAGCTGGGTTTTATTTATTTTTATATACTTTGTTAGCTTCTTTACCCTTACTTGTTCGCATTGTTTATCTGAAGGGGTTTCGAAGTAGTTTTATCTTTTATAGCTTGTGGTTCGTTAATCTTAATATTTCTTTATTAGATTGTTTATGATATTGTGCCATGGTCTTAGTTTTTTTTGTTAAAATACCAATATTTTTAGTTCATTTATGATTGCCTAGGGCGCACGTGGAGGCACCTGTTAGTGGATCTATAATTCTTGCTGGGGTTCTTTTGAAGTTAGGGAGGTATGGTTTATTACATGTTTATTCTTATTTAGAAGTGATTGCTATTAAGTTAAACTTGCTATGGTTTGGTATTAGAATTGTTGGAATTTGAGTTGTTAGTTTAGTGTGTTTACGTCAGGTGGATGTAAAATCTTTAATTGCTTATTCTTCTGTTGCTCATATGGGGTTGGTACTAATAGGTATTATAACTATAGGCGTGTGAGGATTTAGGGGGGGTTTAGTTTTAATAATTTTGCATGGGTTGTGCTTCTCTGGTTTATTTTGTTTGGCTAATATTTCTTGCGTTTGGGAAGTAGAAGTTTACTTATTAATAAGGGTATAATATCTTTTATACCAAGTATGACTTTATGATGATTTTTGCTTAGTATTGCTAATATGGCTGCTCTTCCTACTTTAAATTTATTAGGAGAAATTAGTTTAATAAATGGTGTTATCGGGTGATCTTTTTTAAGTATAGTAAGGGTGGGGTTAATATCGTTTTTACAGCTGCTTATACTTTATATCTACATTCTTGTACTCAACACTGTAAACACTATTCTGGGTTATATTCTTATTGAGAAGGTAATGTTCGCTAGTATTATCTTTTATTTCTTCATTGATTGCCTTTAAATCTTTTAATTATTTTCGTGGGACCTAGTTTTCTATGATTTTAAATTTGGCAATTATTACTTAGGTAGTTAAAATTTTGGTTTGTGGTGCTAAGGAAAGTTTATAATAAATAACTCCTAGGTCGTTGTGTGAGTATATTCTATTTGTACTATTTCTTTTGTATTCCTTTTTTTTAGTTTATTTTTTTATTTGAGGTGTTAATTTAATAATTTTTGACACCAGCTTGCTTATTGAGTGAGAAATTATTAGAACTAATAGAAGCTCTATTGTTATAACTATCTTGCTGGATTGAATGTCTTTAATTTTTATGAGATTTGTATTATATATTTCTAGTATAGTTATTTATTACAGAGGACAATATATATATATATTTTTTTATATTAATCGTTTTATTTTTTAGTACTTATTTTTGTTTTATCAATAATGTTATTAATTATTTCTAATAATATTATTAGGATGGGACGGGCTTGGTTTAGTGTCTTATTGCTTAGTTATTTATTATCAGAATATACCATCTTACAGCGCTGGTATATTGACTGCTTTATCTAATCGAATCGGGAATGTTTGTATTTTACTTGCAATTGCTTGAATAATAAATTATAGTAGTTGAAATTACATTTTTTATTTGCAATGTTTGGAAGGAGATGGGAGAACAATTATTATTACTTTTATCGTGTTGGCGGGCATAACAAAACGAGCTCAAATCCCTTTTTCGGCTTGATTGCAGGCGGCGATGGCTGCCCCGACTCCTGTTTCTGCTCTAGTTCATTCTTCTACTTTGGTGACTGCTGGAGATTATTTATTGATTCGCCTTAGTGATGTTTTAACTAATAGTTTCGCGGGGAGAACATTATTAATTTTTTTCAGGTTTAACTATATTTATGGCGGGTGTTGGGGCCAATTATGAATATGATTTAAGGAAAATTATTGCTTTATCTACTTTAAGTCAATTAGGATTAACAATAGTAATTTTATCAATGGGGTTTTCTATGTTGGCTTTTTTCATTTATTAACACATGCTCTTTTTAAAACCTTATTGTTCTTGTGCGCTGGGGCCATCATTCACGGGGTAGGGGACACCCAAGATATTCGTTGTATAGGGGGCTTGTGTATCAAATACCATTAACTTTGTCCTGTTTAAATACAACTAATTTAACCCTTTGCGGGGTTCCTTTTTGGCTGTTTTTATTATAGGGATTTAAATTTAGAAATAGGGGAGATGGCGTGTATTGATTTAGTTAGATTTTTTAAATTATTTTTTTCGACTGGGTTAACTGTATGTTATTCTGTTCGTTTGAGGTATTATTTAACTGGTAGAGGGTTTGCTGGTAGCAGTTGTCACGGGGTAGGGGATAATACTAATTGGGTTATAGCCCGAGGAATGTTAGGTCTTACTGGGGCCTCTATTTTAGGAGGAGCAGCTATAGGTTGTTATTTTCTTGTCCGTCTGTGGTAGTATTGCCATTACCTCTTAAGATAGGGGCGTTGATTGTTAGTGGTGCTGGGGCCTGGATTGGTTTTCTATTAGGAAATTTTCAAATAGGAAGGGGTTGTGTGGTACCCGGAGGGGTTTATTTTTTTGTAACTATAATAGGTTCTATATGATTTTTGCGTTATTTGTCTACTAATTATTGTATTCGATTTCCTCTTTTTATGGGAGGAGCCTATATTAAAATTGTTGATCAGGGGTGAAGAGAAATATTGGGTGCGCAGGGTGTTCATATTTTTTTTAGTGAACGGTTCTGTTTTAGTAACTAAGGCACAATTTAATGAATTTAGATTACATTTACTTTTTTCATTTGTTTTAATTATATTTCTAATGATTATTATTTTTTATCTATTTGAATAACTTATATTTAAAGCATAGCATTGAAGATGCTAAAAAGAATGGTAAATTCTTCAAATGGCACTCCCTAAGAAAAACTTCTAATTTTTGCCTTGAGAAAGTAGTGTAAATTGTTATACTAATGGGGTTATGTGTTAATTAAAGAGGTAATAACGGAATTTAACCGCTAAAGATAAAAGTTAGCAGCTTTTTCTTGTTTAATTGACTACTTACCTCCTTAGTGGGGGTTATTTATAATTTCCCTTCTTTGCTATTAACAGTAACATGCCTCTAATTTGGCTTCCAACTAATAAACAAGGATGAAATAATAATCTAAGGTCAGGTCGAAACAGTGGGGGTATTGCTTCTTGTCTTATATTATTTTAATAAGATAAGTAGATGTACAACACCTTTTGATTGCAAACCTAATATTATAATTAACTATTATCCTATGTGGGTCATTCTAACGACCCTTGATTTCATTCGTGATATAGTCCAGTAAGTAGGATTAAGAGAAAAATTATTGTTACAGTTATTCATGTTATAATTTCGGAGGTTGTTAATGTAACCACGGAAGGTAAAAGTAATACGATTTCTACATAAAAAATAAGAAAGATTACCGCAAGAAGAAAGAAGCGAATTGAGAATGGAGTACGGGGGGATGATTTAGGATCAAATCCACATTCAAACGGGGATCTCTTTTCTCGATCATTAATTGTGTTTTTATAATAAAGAGGCTAGGCATATTATAATAATTGTAGTTGTTATTACGATTAAAGCGACGGTTAAAATTGTATATGTTACCTATTTCATTTTATATGAATTTTTTAATTGGAAGTCAAATGTATTATTTATACTAAATAGATAGGTTAGCCTCCACATCAGTAAGTTGAAATATATAGAAATAATCATACTACATCTATAAAATGTCAATATCATGCTGTTGCTTAAAATCCGAAGTGATGATTCACGGAGAAATGGTATATTATAGAACGTATGAAACAGAAAGTATGAATTCGAAGCAGAAAAAAATGAAACTTAAAGACATCTGTTATTTTTTATTAACTATACAGAAATAGATGATAGTTTAGTATACAGAGACCTGTTTAGTCCCTAATTTTATTCCCTTTACAGGACCTGACTACTTCAATGTATTACGTTTCTTTCTACAAAATTGTATAGCTATTTATTGTTTCCGTTGTTCGTAGATGCAGCCAACAAGAATACTGATTAACTGCACAACCTCCCCATTGTACCAAACTTAACATCTCGCCGTGTAAGGTGGGCTCTTTCTAACCTGCTTGGTCGACGGAGGTCAAAGTGACCGTTAGGATGACCGACCGGTGATTAGTAGGTTGATCTTGATCTGGAACGATTGTTGCTCCAGTGATGTACTGGCCTATGCCATACGTACTAGAGTTTCTTAGTTCGATCCCGGATATGGTCTTACATTCTGCGGGTCAAACTAGCTCAAGATGCCTTGGGAATGGAGGAGACTACATACTGATTAACTGCACGATTTCCATGTTGTACCAAACATATATTCTAAACGCGTAAGGTGGGCTGTTTCGTCAAGTGAGGTCGAAGTGGCCGTTAGGATGAGCGAACGTCGCTTGGTAGGTTGTTCTGGAACGATTGTTACTGCGATGATGAACTTGGTGTTCACTCGCACTAGTGACTGCAATATAACTAATGATATTTCGTTCGCTATCTACTTGGCTCTGGAGCAGTCTGTAGCCTAGACTTGAACAACATGACTTTATTTGTTTTAAGTAATTCATTCTCTCCTCTCATCTTCGCTACTACGAATTGTATTGGTCGTCTCGCCTCCCGAATGCTGGCTAAGTGCATCTTTTGTCCCTCCACGTACCGTTTCTTTCTCTCTCTTCGTTTTTTTGTCGTGGGTGGGTTGGTGTTGTCAGAGAATATTTACGTGTCTTTTAAATGATTTCTCTTTGAACGAAAGCACCTCAACTCCAATTATGATCTCTGTGTCGAGCCTTGTGTGTGTGTGCTTTTGCGACCAATATACCATGAGTCGCACCTTACCCACGATTTATTATTCAATCCTTCTCATCCTGTTAGCTGAGCAGAGCGTTAATATTTTATATTGCGTTTCCTTTCCTTCAGTTTTCTATACAAATTTTCCAGTGTCCACAAGAACTTGCTTTCAATATACTTTTTTTTCAAAGCCTCTTCCGTGTCTCTAATAGTGTCACAGATACATCTTACCGCCGCTCTGTCATTTTCGAAGTACCGGAAATAACTCTTTTAATCCCTACGTACCTCTAATCTCTCTTACGTTGACAGCTCCGAATATCTGCGTTTACATTCCAGTATGTACATCCACGCACGCTTCACAAGACTGTTTTATGATGGAAAATCTTCTGTTGCCTTGCTCAAGATTAATTACATGACCCGAGTATCAAAATCTAAGCGACTCTCATATAGAGAGGGAAGTAGTGTATATTTTTTATTCCTCGCTTTGCTGTTTTTTATTTATTTTTTATTACATTTTTTTACCCGTTTGCTGTGGCATTTGATCTAACTTCACCATTGTGGTATTTCCCCCCTCTCCCCACCTCATAGGGAAAAGCCGTCACCCACCTTGTGTATGCTGGCTTTCAGGTCTTCTGTCTCGTTACATTGTATTAATCCCTCATGTCATCTATCTCGAAATATTATATTACGCCCCAGTGGGCTTAATTCGGTTCATTATCGTGTGTGAGAACCAAAATATGGCATGTATCATAAGGAAATGCAATCACCCACCTTATATATGCTTGCTTTCAGTTCTTCCGCCTCGTTACATTGTATTCATTTCCCATGTCATCTATCTCGTAATATTCTATTACACTTCAGTGGGATTAATTTGAACCATTATCGTGTGTAAAACATAAAAAAAAACATGTCTACAAAGGAAATGCTGACATACGGCTTCTGTCTGTATTTCTACTATTGGGATTTAGAAGATGTGTATTCAGGGTATGAATACTGGCCACTCCATTAGTAATTACACAACCTCAAATCATAACAGACCCTCCAACATTTTTAGCAATTGAAGCAATGTTCTGCTTTCTGAAAGCTTCACTCTTCTTTCGCCAGACATCGTGATATCTATCACTGCAATAGAAGTTTATCTTGGTCTCATTCTAGAAAAACAAAAAAAAATCCAAAATTCCAGGCACTCTGATTTATCTTCTTTTTGGGAAATTAGAACTTCTTCTTTCTGCTTTCTTCTGATGTGTGTGTTTTGTTTCTGGCTACACATCTGAATCCCAATGTTTTTGTTCACATCTACACATCTTGCATTACCTTGTAACATTAACTTGCATATCCTAGGCAAGTGAAATAGTCAAATCTTTATTACTAAGTTTTTGAGTTTTGTTCACAGAATGAAGAATGTAGATTTCATTTCGGGTAGTTGGTTTCCTTAGTTGACCAGAACGAATCCCCCAATAATTATTCTGTTTTATGTTTCTTTATGATGTATCCAACGCTAGAGCATAGCTTTCCAACAAGCTTGGCTATGTCTCAGTATCATTTACCTTCCGCACGTAATTTGAAATTAAAGTGAGCAGGTCCAATGTTGTTCAACTCACTTTGTTCCCCATGCTGCTTCTTTATGCCTGACACGATGTGGATTGCTTCAATACACCACGCAGAGTGCTTTTGTACACAATAGGGTACCTAAAACATTTTTTCGTGAGTAGTATGGGGTTGTCCAAATACATTTTTGCAATGAATTTAAGTAGTTGTCACTCTTTCGTTGCCTGTTACCTTACAGGTGTATCGAGTAGTAGTTAATTCTATAGCGTTCTATCTAACGTAACCAAATTATCATAAAAGGACAAGAGATTTCGAAATGGGCCGCGTTTTGAGTCTGTTTTCCCTCTTTGTTCAACTCGTCCAAATATGTTTTTCTCATTGTAGGTGCGGCAAACACTTCTTGAACCATGCCTGTCGAGATTGAGAACCGAGAATTGAAAGAAGAAAAAATAATATTTGTCCAATAAAGCAGTAGTGCGGTGGAAGGGTGAGCCGGACAGAAAGAGAACCACATTTGGAAAATCAGAATAACTGCACGTCATAGACTAACATCAGTTTCTGTTATTTCCTAAGTTTATTTTCTAGTAACAACAGAAATTTTGTTCTTATTTGTTTGAACATAATATGCTTTAGTGATGTTTTCAACGTTATACAAACATAGTTAAATTCTGGGCCTGGGAAGCCTTCATAATGACTATATGAATACTATTATATATGTGTGTTTTTTATGAACATAAATCTGAACCTGAACATTTGGCAAAATCTGATTTGGATTTATATCATATGTGCCTTCTTAGACCCTTATCTGGCAAAAAAATATATCTGAATGGCCCTCCCCCCAAAGTTACACAGAAATCGGCGCCCTTGGTCGGACGTCATCCTCATTTTGCAGTATTTTCCAGGAAAAGTGGTTTTGCTTCTGCGAAATAGCAGGAGTCTGTTGGTGCAAGATCTGGTGAAATCTCCGGGTGGGGGAGTTTTCCCTAAACACATTCCTCGATCTTAACACATGTCTCTTTCGCCGTGTGTGGGTGCGCGTTATCACCTTCGATGACAACACCCTTGCGATTAACCAAAGGAGAGCATATTTCTAATAATGAAGCCCATAGGCATTCAAGCTGCTCACAGTAGATATCTGCATTGATGGTCTTTTTACTGGAAAGAGCTAAAAAGTGATTGTCCCACGGATATCCCATTTATATTTCGTGCCTCTGCGCTGGCTGGATGTCCATGGTGAAATTCATCAGAATGACATGCTTTTGTGATCCTCCAACACTGCCATGGTGAAACACAAGCCATACTTCCAAAACGTGGAGTAGACCGTTCTCTTTCTACACACTGCTGCACATCAAGTGCCGTATACGACTCAGCTATAGCACGTGCCGTCTTCTTTACTATTCGCTTGTCAGATGGCGTCATTAACCTATCATCACACATACGACATTACTTATGGGATAACCCGATAAGATAGTAATGCGATACTACAATGTAGGGACCAAACGCAACAGTGACACGAAAGTAGGAAAGTTTGGATTTGGCAAAAGAATCAATAGAGAAGAGAAAGAAGAGTGAAGAAAGACTAATGGAATTTTTCAGAAGCCAACAAACGATTCATTTCGAAATCATGTTTTAAGAAGACTCAGAGGATGTGAACAGGCCCAAATAGAGCTTAAACCGAAATACATTATATTCTATCAAATTACAGGGAAATTGTTCAAGACGTGTGTATTCTGAACAGTTTTGGAATCTCAAATGATCGTAGGATAGTGAGATGTGAGTTTGAAATAAACACTAGATTAGTGAACAAACACTAGATTAGAGGATAGGTTATCAGAAGAAGGAAAACAGCCAGTTTTAGGTTTAAAATAAATCTAAGGAAAAGCAAATTGTTTCTGTGTTATGTGAACATCCCAGCATTGGCATTATAATCATTTCCAAGAAAAACGCCAATCACACACTTTGTTGATTATTTTGAAAAGGTACCTTGATATATTGCCAAACTTTTGCCAAATCAAAATAAGAATAAATGAAATGAAATGAAATATATCTGCTAATGTTTCTACCGTCACAAATCCTGAAAAGGCAGAAAATCATTTCTTTTGCGTTATTGGAAGGTCTCAGTTATCAGTTCCAGTGTGATCTGCGCATACGCGCAGAAATATGAAATATTTCCTTATCTTAACCATGCAATGCTAATCAAGTGTATGCTGCCTCAATTTTAATCGCTTATTTTCGGAGATATGGTAAATATTCTCAACGAATGAGTTTTCCGATCCCTAATTCACAAACAAGAAAATGACTAAACCGTGGTGTTAGTGGTGGGAGCAATTTATTTAATTTTTTGGTGTCCGGGCAACGGATTTCTGACAATTTCTACTGTTTTCTTGTGATAGGAAGCGGGGCTCCACTCTGTACGATGCTGGACTTTTAATTGGACGACGTATGTTGAAATCTCGTTTCGACATTTTATCTTCCTGTATCTTTGAGAAACTAAACGATATTTGGTTTATTTAGTCAAGTGACTGGAAATATCTAGTGAGCCAGGTTGCCTAACATTATTTTCAAGAATGGTTAAGAAACTTTTCTAACAGTGCATTCATTTTTATGTACATCTCAACCTACACACTGAATTTGGAACAGCGGATATCGATTTGTCGACACTCACGTTTTTCGGTTCAATCCTTTCCTTCGTTTTGAGTCTATAAAAGGTTAATTTAAGCTGTATGATTTCGGTGTCGTTTGTTTCCATCCCGTGTGATTCATTGAACTTCCGCTTTCTCGGCGCGTCCATGCTCATAGTTCAGTGTTTCGGTTCAATTCCAGATTTCGGTGTTTTAAAATTACGAATCGAAATTTAAGAGTCAACAAGACATTCTCCTTATAATCAACAAGTTGGTTGCCAAGGACGAAATGGGAACAAGAATGTTCCATGGTTGATGGTTAAGGTAAGAAGTGTTACACTCACACTTCTGCCTCCATCATGTTCCTATTAGAAAATAAGGAGGGGTATCCGGAGGGTTTTTCAGGCCATCGGGCCCTTAATTTCTCCATAAGCATGATTCGTTTCAGTTCCGGATTTCGTTGTCGCTTCTGAACACATCTTTGTGTTTGACTGCAATTCCCCATTTCGGTATATCCTATATCCACACATAGTTGTTCTAGTTCATTAATAAAACTTAATGTAATTTATTTCCACATACAACAGATTCATGTCAGTCTCGGATATCGCTTTCTTCTATGTCGTTATCAGAAAGTTCCGGGTCATTTAAGTTTTTTTTCTCTCGTCTGAGTAATAATCAAGGATTTCTGTTTAACTTCGGAATTCGATGTTTTATTTATAGAGATTGAAATTTTTCGGCCAAATTCCATGACTCCACTATTTGTGGCCAATCGCGTTTGTTACCGTAAAGTACCGGGTTTCTAGATCTCTCTTCTTCATATACCTCTCTTTCAGTTCGATTTCGGAACTACGCGTCTTGTCTGTTGATATTCGGTTCTTATACGTTAATAATAGCTTTCGGTATCGTATTTTTCCGTTCACAGGTGTTTTGATTGAATTCCGGATTTTCGTTATCTTTGAGTCTACTCAAGTGTAATTTAAGTTTTGTGATACCGTTTTCGTTTGTCTTGATCCCGTGTGATTTGTTGACATTCCGATTTTTAAGCGTGTGCATGTTTCTACCGCATTGTTTCGTTTCCGGCCCAGATTTCAGTGTTATAAATTGGGAACCGAGGTTTAAAAGTTTCCTTTCACATGTCATTATAACATTCTCCTGGTAATCAACATGTTGGTTGCCAAGGATGAAATGGGAACAAGACTTTTCCATTGTTGAAGGTAGAGGTAATAAGTGTTCCATTTACACTTCTGCAATCATCATGTTCCTAATTTAGGAAGGAAGCAGGATTGGCCGGAGGGCCTTTCATGGCATTCGGCCCTTAATTTCTCCAGAAAGGTATATTCCTTCCAGTTCCGGATTTCGATGTCGCTTCTGCCCACATCTTTGTATTTGATAACAATTCCGATTTCGGTATGTCCTATTTTCACACTTAGTTGCTCTAGTTTATTTTTAAAATTTTCATGTAACTTATTTCAACACGCGACAGATTCATATCAGTCTTGGATTTCGGTTTCTTTTATTTCGTTACCTGAAAGTTCCCTGGAATTTCCGTTCTTTCTCTCGTCTGAGTAATAATCAAGGATTTCGGTTTAAGTTGGAAATTCGATATTTTGTTTTTTGAGAGATAAATTTTTCAGCAAATATCCATGATTCCCTATTTTGTGACCAACCGCGTGTGCTACCATAAAATACCAGGTTTCGGGATCTATCTTCTTCATATACCCCTCTTTCAGTTCAATTTCGAAACTACGCGTCTTGTCTGTTGACATTCGGTTTTTATCAGTTAATGGTCAGTCTCGGTATAATTTTTTTCCGCTCACAAGCGTTCCGGTTGAATCTCAGATTTCCGTTATCTTTGAATCTACACAAGTGTAATTTAAGTTTTATAATTCCGTTGTCGTTTCTCTTCATCCGGCGTATTTGTTGGAATTCCGCTTTTTAATTGCTTGCACATTCATTTCTCAGTGTTTAGGTTCATGTCCAGATTTCTGTGTACTAAATTAAAAACCGAGATTTAAGAATTCCCTTTAACATGTAAGCATGACACATTCCTAGTAATCAACAAGTTGGTTGCCATGGGTGAAATGGGAACAAGACTGCTCCATGGTTGATGGTAGAAGTAAGAAGCATTCCAATCTCACTTCTGCCTTCATCATGTTCCCAATT
>JAGDQP010016035.1:2916-41361 GCA_022664845.1 Lepisma saccharinum | reverse complement strand
TATTCACTTCATTATGAATTTCATGTTCAATACACCTATGTTATTTTATCCTATGTAGTATGCAATCCATCAGTACTTAAATTTACTGACCTCTAGTGTAATAAATTAAATATAAACTTCAACTTGAATATTCTTTATATACTTCATATCATCTGTTGCCTTAATATTAATCAATACAAGTTTAACTGTAACTCATACACAATCTCATAATTCTAATCATTACTTCTCTTCTGGACGAGCAAGCAACATTTTCATGTGACTATTTTTCTCTCTTTCTCTCTGTTTCAGAGTTGAGGAATACAAATCTCTATCAGTAAGTATACATTCTATTATTTTAGAAATACAATCTACATCTCTACATGTTCCAGTGTAAAAATATGTGATTAATAATCAAGTGCTACTATAAGTTTAGATATTTAATATGACGAATTAAGAATGATTATCTGAAAGTATAACATTTTTCAATGTCCATTAGAGAAAACAGAGTTTAATTCATACTGAAAATCACTTGGGTGAATAGTAAAAAATAATAGAACTCAAAAGTAGTTAGCAATAAAAACTAGGAAAAGAATTTTTGATCTCAGATAATGGTACCTTCTACTTCCTCCACTGCTAATATAAACTATCTGATTACAAAGTGTCTTCACAACATAATAACGCTAGTAAACTCATAGCCAACTAAAAGTAACTTGGTTAAAAGTGATAAAATTGTATTCCTACTGCTGCTGATACTGGGGAAAACGAATCAACGTGTCCAATGATAAAACAAATTCACTTTACAGAGTCTTCCTAATCATATGTGTAATATATTCTTTATGATTACTTCCTCACTTAACTACAGTATTTTCTTTTCAGTAAAGCAAAGCCCATATTCAAAGTTTAGCTTTAAATGATTTGATCCATGATGAGGATAAATTAAATATCTCAACTAAATTCTTCTAATTTACTAGTACTCAATAAACACTATCATTAAAAATTGTAAACGATTCTCTTCATTTAATGAAAGTTTAGAAATTTGATATTCCATACATTGATGCTCCTTCTTCCAAAATGTGCATGAAGAACAAATAAGGTTTTCCTTTACCAAATAAATTTTAATAGGTACGATTGATCTACCCATTTTAACTGGGATCCCTAAGAGGACTTCTCACTTACTGCAATTGAAGTTACCGATAAGTTAACAGCACCACTGTTTTGTAACATAACTAAAACACAACTGAGCAGAAACAATTTATATTAAGCTGATGACCTACTTTGTAGAATGTTCAAGAAGAAGATCCATTATAGGAAAGAAAGACAGCAAATATCTAAAGATATGAGAAAGAAATAAGGATGTTCTAAAACGATCAAGTTCCAGAAAAGTCGAACATAAAAATGTGAGAATTAAAAATTAAGAAGGTCATCAAAGAAATGCTCCAGAAAGTACGTTCACCTCCTTTAGAATTCGAGAAATTTCTCCATAAAAAAACCAACGAATATTTAAAGATGTAAGAATTGTTTTCTTTATTTGGCACCTTTCGTGCTTGAGGGTCACGTGATGCGGGAAGTTTACATTCATGCCAAGTGCTAAGGTGTTCTATGTATGATCCTGAGCACAAAAGGAAACAATTACTAGTGTAAGTGATCTTCTCCGCGTCAATCATGGGATGTGCCTCTCTATAATGACAGTAATGTTCTAGTATTCATCGAGTTCCTAAAATGATGATTCCTCACACAAATAAATCTGATGTCCTCGAGCATGAAAATGCGAGAAAAAATAGTTTTTCTTTCTTTCGCACCTTTGGTGTTCGAGCGGTCACGTGATGTTTTCAGTCTGCATGCACACCAGTCCTACAAATAAATCCCCGTGCATGTGAGAGAAATTCGTTATTCTATAATAAATTTAACTTAGTGTTCATGGTTAATATTAAAGGCGGGTGTGTAATAACTACAACAGCAAAAGTAAATGTCAGTGTCAACAGGTGTGCGGCAACTGTGTGAATGTCAATGCATGTGCGATAACTGTATTAGCACTAAAATATGCGCGGCAACTGTAAATCATTAACGAGTATACAGAAATGGGCTGTGCGGCAAAACGGGCTTTTGCGGCAACGTTCTGTGCGTCCGGCGGTAACAGAGATCCGGCAGCGGTAACGCGTGCGCGAAACGGCAAGGTTAATGTGTGTGCGGTCCGGCAACAACAGCGAGTACAGGCAACGTTAACACTTGAGCGGTCGGAAAAGGGCAACAGTAGTGATGACATACATTTTTTTTAAAAAAAATACGAATTAATAAATATTCACCAAATTTCAAAATTTAAGTTAAATATAGTAAGGTATTAAGTGCTCTACTAAAAATAAAATAATTCCTTCACCTCATAGCTGATAATTATTTAAAGAAATTATTTCTTTCATTTCTATCTTTGAGAGAATGTGGAAACATCTTCTATTGAGCTAAAGAAAGCTGTCAGTCAGCATTCGAAAAATTTAATGAATTGCTTCCAAGCTCTACTATCTCTGCCAAAAAGGCCTAAAACAATATTCTAATAAGTTACTTCATGATCATCAAAATTTTTCACATCAGTAGTGTTCATATAATAATAAAGTTAGGTCAGAAATACAGGCCTACAAAAGTCATATGGTAATCGTCCGAGAAGTCATAACCTTCTTCCAAATTAAACTTCCATTAGGCGATGACCTAGAAAATCATGTGATAAACGTATACAAAATGTCCAAAAAGATGACCATCAACTAGAAATAAAACTTTTCGTTAGGCTATGACCTACAAACATACTTTCGCTTGACCTGGGAAGGGCAGTCACAAAAGGAATTCAAATCGGCCGTTATCGCCTGCGGCGAGAAGATTGAAGAGATGTGTCAGTAATTCTACTCCATGCTTAACCAACTTTCTCTTCCGTTAGTCGAAAAGAATGTCATGACCTAGAATAAAAGGAACCGTTGTAAGAGTGGAATCTTTATATTGTTAAAAAACGCTAGTTGGTCTACTTATTTCTTTCGTCTGAACTAAGAAAAATTATTTCATTGCTAGAAGGAGAGTTGGAAATATTCTGTGTATAACATTTTGTATTCTAAGAAAGATCCTTAAAGGACCTACTTATTTCTTTCGGTATTAGTTTGTGAAAATATTTCGTAGAAAGAAGACGGGAAAATATCCTGTAAGTAACATTTTATATTTTTAAGAAAAGAGTACATTATTTCTTTCAACATTGTACATAACACCTAACAGTGAATGCATCAAAATTAATATTATAATTTAAATAATCATTGATAACTTTCTAACTAAATCTAGTGTTTTTAGTCAATTTAATTAAATGACAACACTAGAAAATGTTAATATTTTTTAAAGTTTTACGTGAGTTGGCAACGTGTAAACTCCTAAAGGTCATAAGAGTATTACTACTTAAATTTTATTCCGGTAATTTGTGTTTTTTGTGAAACATACAAAGGTATCTTTCGAAATCTTGATGTATGCTATATCTTGCATACTTTACCTACAATATCAATTTGCGCAGCTGTGTACAACAGTTTCGTTTTAGCACTCATATTTATCTTCTTGAGTGTGTGTCCTGAACTAAAACAGAATTAGCAAATTCATATTAAGCTTCTTAGAAATAACTACCCTGATTTTTTAAATCAAGAGTTCAGCAATAAACGATGAATTATCCTATAACGATATCAACATGTTCAAAACTGCGTTCTGTGTAATGCGTGAAATTTGCTTACTTAAGAAATTGGCTCCTTCCACTTCCTTTTCTAATTTGAGTCCTTTGGAAACAGAAAAAAGCAATACGTATCCTTTTGATTGTAATTATCTCAACCTGGCACAAAGCACAAAACCATAATGAGTTGTTGTGTATCGAACACTACAAACCCTACTGCTAGACACCCGTTTGTTTTGAATGTAACATAGCTGGTTCCCATGGTGACCTACCAGATCTGAAGTAAGAATTTAGTACATCATTCTTTTACGTAAATACACAAAGTTGCCAGATCATAAAGTTCAAAACACATTCTGACATAAGGTGAGAATACTATACTTTCCTACTCTGAACTTTGAAAATAGAAACCAAGATGAAGAAAATATACTTGCATAATTAATTACTTCAGAAATTATACTTTTTGGCACATTAAGTTCAAACACACACACACAAAACAAATATTTCAAAGAACTGAAATGATGTACAAGTTTTGCCTTAATTAATTGGCAATATAATGCTAACACTGTTTATAGGTTGCGAGATACTATAATTACGTTGACTGTACGTCTATATATTTTTATATTGAACCAGATATACTCACATAGCATGAAATACTTTGATATTATTTTAAAAACTTTTTCGTTATTTCCGAAACAGTTCATTTTCGGAAATATGATAGAAAAACACTTTTAAAAATATTTTATTTCATAATAGCATGAATTGTAACGCAAGGAGTTTATTTTGTAAATATACACATCAATGATATTTAAAAAAAACATAGTTCACAATATTATAAACCATGCAGATGGGAATCAGTATTCAAAAATTGTATTTCATTCATTTCATTGTTAAAATGGTGGTAAACCAAAAATTAAATCTAAGTTCAGTAACTTGCTCCACAAGGAAGGAATAATCACATATGGATTATGTAAGAATGTCATATTCAGAAATAAATGTCATTCCTTTAAACGATTGGCAACGGCTAGCCTCGTATAATAAATTATAATAAATGTAATAATGTATGCCTTAGATAAGGACTATTTAGTTCGCGTAGATACTCATTCATGCGATAGTGTAGATGAACTCTTTGATGCATTGATTAGGATCGAAACAAACAAACTCGATGTTCGTAGACGCAAACAGAATGAAAAATCCAAGGCAACGACAAAATCAAAGTTCACGCTGAAGGAATTGATTAAGCATTAGCACAAAAGGAAAACGTGAATCAATGACGACGAAACCACATCCGGTGAATCTGAAGTTGCAGAGTCCTTTGACAGTAAATTTTCAACACCTTTTTAGTCAGCAGATTCCGACTCGTCAATGTCACCAAATGAGCTTGCATAATAGTATCGTAAACCAAAGCACACGAAACGTGCTCACTAAAATAAGATTAACAATTTCGCGAAAAACGAAGTGACCAAAACAAGAATAAAAAGGAATACAGATGATAGTATAAACGAAATTACAAGCAATTGACACAACTAAGTTTGTTCATGAACCAAAATTCGAGAATGAACTGTTTCAGAAATAACGAAAATGTTTTGAAAATGTATCAAAATATTTCATGTTGTGTGAGTACATCTGGTTCAATATAAAAATATATAGACGTACAATCAACGTAATTATAGTATATCGCAACCTATAAATAGTGTTAGCACTAATGTTGTCAATTAATTACGGTCAAACTTGTGCCTTCCTTGAAATATTTCTTTTGTGTGTGTTTAAACATATTGTGCCAAAAAGTATAATTTCTGAAGTAATTAGTTATGAAAGTATATTCTCTTTATCTTGGTTTCTGTTTTCAAAGTTCAGAGTAGGAAAGTGTAGTATTGTCACCTTATGTCAGAATGTGTTTTTAACTTTATAATCTGGCAACGTTGTGTTTTTACGTAAAAGAATGAGGGACTAAATTCTGACAGTCAGATCTGGTAGGTCACCATGGTTACCTGCTCGACAAGGATGTTCTGGAACTACTGGATATGGAGCTGGAGATTACCGGTGGTCTGCTGCATTTTCTAACTAGTCACGGCTCCTTTCGTCAAAAGTTACATCTAGTGCATATAGTGGACGACAACATGTGCCATTTATGCAGGACGATAGCTACATAATACTGAGGAGCACGTAAAAAAGAGATCTCCTGGGGAAGACGCCCATCACGGAGGTTCTGCGAACACCGGAACTGGTGCCGAACCTGAGAGAGGTAACTAACAAGATATCGAATTTCCATAAGAAAAGTTCCTAAATGGCGTAGAAGGCCCTGCGCAACAAAAAAGACAGAGAAGGAAGATGGTAACGTGGCACAATAGCCCAGGGAACAGTGAACGTGCGCCCTCGTGCAACTGCGCCAAATCGTCAATACTGAATAAAACAATCTATATTAAAAAATGAGAAACTAATATTGAATAAAGATATACTCTTGCCTATAAGTGGAATCCAGTGGCAAGAGAGCGCCTTGGGCGGAACCCCGTCTCAAGAGACGCTTATTGTGTGTGACTGTGTTATGTAAGTGTGGTGGAGGAAGATCTGGAAGTAAATCAAATAATAATTATTCTTCTAAATGAAACGCTAACTTTTTTTTGGAAACCAGAAAAGAAGCGATACATGGGGGACTGATTATGGAATAAGTGTGTGTGTGTGTGTGAAGTGTAAAGTGCTAAGAAGAAGAAAGATGGGAGTACCATGAAGAGGGAGTCTCAAAAGTTTTGAACTTCGAATAAGAGTACTAAGTGATAATGCCTATTCAACATAAACAACAACCCCCCCCCCAATTTCTGTAGAAGGAGAAGACTACTAGTATGAGTAGAGATACAATATCAGACAGGAGGGAGATGGATGCAACAATAAGCGATGTAGGTCGACAAAAGCTTTGTTGGACACTCAACCCAATCTAGGCGCATCTATCCTTAACCTATCATTCTCGTTACAAATAAGAGAAGAAGAGACAAGAAGAAGAAGCCAATCAAGTCTATGTTTGTGTTGTCCTGTTATGTCCTCTGACGTCTTTATGTGTTGTAAATGTATGTGTTTATAATAAAATTAAGATATAACACGTAGAGACCCCACCAAGCAAAAGTTCCAAAATCTAGGAACTTAGACCAGAAGAACATTCCGGACGCCTGGTCTAAAGTCCGTTCCACAACACCTGACATCTGACAGAGGGAACACAGGAAATTCCTAGAATGCCGGAACTTCGTCAATCCAAAAACCTCTAGGGGCAAGCCTGCCCGAAGGCGAGGAGAACAAAAATGTTCGTGATGCACGTCCTTGGAAGTCCACAACTCATATTGTGCAAAGGATACAAAGAGGAAGGGTGGAAAGATGGGCCCCCTAAAATAATCAAGATTGTTTTTCAAAGTGCAGTTATTATTTTAAATATAAGATCTTTCTTCTTTTCTTAAAAATATACTTTTCTAAGTTCAAATGTATTATTAATAATGGCTTTCTTCTATTTTTCGTAGATTATATAACATTAGTTAATATGGGTTAGGGTAGGGTAGGTAAGGTCAGGTTCGGTTATGTATCCTTACTCTTTGGTTTCTTTCTTTCAAAATACATTCCTATCTGTTTGTGCGAACCTGACCTTACCTAACCTCCGCTAACCCATCGTAACTAAAAATGCATGAAAACAATTATTAATAATAAATGTGAACACATCGTGACACAGCGTGACCAACTTGAACACTGGAGCACAGGAATATTCCTTGGAAGCTTTTCACAAAATCTGCGGTAAATGAAAAACTTAACACAAATTCTACGACATAACTCAGTTTGTAAAGTATACTCGAATTCACAGAAGTCACATACGCCAAACTTACGGTAACTCAGTGTTCGAATTAACAGGGATATGAGGGGGAAATTCCCCCTCGGAATGTTCATGTGGGAAAACGTATAATGCATCATATTAATTTTATTACGTTATTTTCATATCAACAACATATCATTCCTCTGTAAAAATACCTTAATTCACACACTGTGTCAACCTTAAAGAATTTTTCCAGGTTTTGTTCTCAACAAACATCGAGTTGATACAATCAACTAAGAGAGTCGCTCGACATGCCAGCTAAGGGAAAGTTGTTCCTTTCGTGTGCTCCGACGAAGTTTTGTCTCTTCAACCAGATTTTACCTAAGAAAATAGTTTCTTAAAATAATCAATCATAACATAGTCAAACGTGTACTTCAGAAATGTAATGGACAACTTTGTTACGAAACTGACGAAGAACATTTAATTTTACCAGTGAGTGACGTGGTACCTGAAAACCTCGTGGCGGCCATTTGGATTGTTCCCCTAGAGATCAACGGTGAAGAAATTGAAGAATTTTTCAGTAATTACGGAACGGTAATTAGTGTTAAATGTATTGGGTATCCGAGCAGCGGCGTATATGCATGTTCTTTCTATTCAGGTAAGTGTGTAGTTTCTTTTCAAAATTAAATCGTGAATTGCTCAATTACATTTACATCAAGGACTTTAAAATACAGTTGCGAGTGCAAGGACAACAGCTTCAAAATAGTTACGAGAGACCACAACAATCGTCATCTGATCATCAGATTGCAACATCTAGTGACTCAAGACAAACGGCTGTTCCAGTTAACAATTCTGATAACTTTCCACAGCTTCTCTATACATCAACATTGAAAACATTGGAAATGAACTCGACTCCTGACAACCCTGGATTTTCCAAGCTAACGATACAACAGCTGTCTCCCATAGACAACACGAAACCTCCACGCGAAAGTGTGGGTGGGCTGCCTAATGAAGTAACACAAAATTCTCCTCCAGACGTTACAGTTGTTACACACACTACTACTACAACTCAACATTTGTCAGAAGAGGAAAGTCAGTTTCACCATTTGACTCAGAGTGATGATAGACCTGTGGCGCCCGTAATAAAAGAAAATATAACACATCCTAGTGACCTGCTTGTATCGTCAAACACCAATTCTATTACAAGCGATATTGTTTCTTTTACGTCATCGCATTATAGTGATAAAGAAGAAAGGGGTGTGACGGAGGGAGTAATAAAATCGGCTTCAGAGAGCGATAGTGATAGTAGTGAGTTCCGGATTAATCAGTGACAGATTTGTCTTTTTCTATTAAAAAAAAGAATCCTAAGAAGATCAAAGAGAGGATCCTAAAGCGAGTAAGAGTCACTGATTCCGACAAGGGGAGCAAAACCCAAACGACAGGTGAAGTCACTGGAACGATTACAGATATTGGAAATTATCATAGTAAATAATTTTGTTGCGAGAATTACAGGTATGTGCTATTTTCATTTTTCCATTATGCTAATAATAACCATGGCAATATTCATGATACCACTATGGACATACATTGATAAAGGCTCATTCTAACATGTCAACAGCTCTGACTCTTGGCACTTTCAATGTGTGCCACGCCTCATCAGAGGCGAAACTTCTGCATCTAAGACAGTTTGCACTCCACGTATTGTGTGTTTAGGAAACGGTTCAACCTATGTGGGGCATAACTAATAATGCCCAAATTGACAATTATAATTTACAAACGCATACAGGGATATGAGTATTTTACGTCAAGATTTACCATATAATAGTGTTTCTTTACATGCATCTGCGAGACTTACATCACTAGTGCTCCGAAACAGAGTTATCATTGCAGCATACTTACAAAGTGGTTCGCACCAAACATTTGTAAGAAAACAGTTTATATACAATGTCCTTGCTCTTGAATTACAAAAATACCACTGCTATCCCACCATTCCCTTAGGAGTTTTTAATACAACTAGACAGTTAAAGGACAGTTCGGTAGGTAAAAATATCAGTATAGCTTTGGCACAAATTTACAATGAATTTCATTTAATAGATGGATGGGATCTGTGGTCTCCCCGGTGGCACAGTTTTTACTCTACAGGATGGTTCCGTTCAGATTTAATTTATTTATCTCAAAAGTTCAAAAACAAACTTAAAATGATTGAAAGAAAGCGCCTCACCTTTTCAGAGCACCTGGTTTTATGGTGTAAAGTGCAAACTGACATTGAAGCTCATTTCTCGCCTACTTTTGTGTGGAAGTGTAACAATAGTTTAGGTGATCTACTACAATATCAAGAATTAATATATGCTCTGTGGGTAAATCACTGCATGAATAACAACGACATAGTAACGTGTAATTATGGTGGTGTAATTTCAAACGATCTGTCAAATTTGCCACATTTTCTTTTGAAAAGACCTTCATAAAGGCGAAAAGGAACAACTCCAAAGTGCTTATCCTTACAATATTATACTGAACTCGCACAGACGGATATACAATGGCTCACTAAAGTTAAACAGTTCCAAAGCCAGGTTCGTTTGTTCCATAGTAAGCGTATAGAGGGTCTGCATGTGCGAACGAAGTTAAAAAGTCTCAGTATTATGGAAAGTCCGGCCTATCCGGCATGCATACAAGAGAGAATGCAAGCGAAGTCCAAGCTGACTAAAGTTTTACTGATTCATTAGGTGGGAAGTATACTGGCAGAAATCTGTATAGTGCAGTTCGCCAACACTATAAGCATTTTTACAAACAATATCCAATATCAGGGGTCGAGTATTTTTAAAAGATGTAGATTGGCCCACTATCGCCATTGAACAACAAACAATGCTCGCGAGTCCTATAAATTTTGAACAGATTCAACGCGCTATCAACAATATATATGGTAATGGGTTCGCCCGGAATAGATGGCATAGCCCTTAAATTTTACAGACTATTCCAAAATTTTCTTACAATCAATTCTTACAAAATCTTCAAATTGTCATTGAATTTTCACAAGCAATTGGCCTATTATTGCCTAAAGTGGGAGGTAAATCCACTTCCGATGGTTACCGAATAACTTCGTTATTAAGTACAGATTATAAGTTATTAACTCGAGTAATAACTCATAGATTACAACGTGTGATGAGTTCTCTTCTGGACTACTGTCAGGGGGGAGTTCCTAACACTCGGCCCATCCATGTCATCTTAGCATCGATGAGAGAAGCGATCCAAGCATATCATCATATTACACCGGATTTCGCTTTCTTTTCAATAGATTTTACTAATACCTTCTCTTCACTCAATATTCAATATTTACTACTCACCCTACGTTATTTTCATTTTCTGGCTCAAATAATCCAATTGTTGAATAATCTATACCATGTTCGTACTATTCGTTTAAATATTAATCATAGATTAATGACGGAATTCAGAATGGAACCTGGATTACAGAAAGGTTGTGTGCTTTCCGCCTATATGTTCAATTTAGCTATAGTCCCGCTCATCAAACGAGTCACTCAACATTTAACCGGATTGACTTTAAATACTGTTCATCTAAAAGCTATAGTCTACATTGATGACACCTTATAGTCCGGTAGCCAGAGGGCTAAAAAATAGTGAACCTGGAATTGCGGTACGCCCAAAGTTTTTTGCTGCTTTTTTTTTTTACTGATTTGAGTATGCTAAGCAAGAATCTGCCGGGTGCCACTCTGTCATTGTTGGGAAAATTAAGATACGGGCCCGTGATGTAACTGCCAGCAGTGTTGCCAGATTCGAAACTAAATAATTATGTTTATTTCTTTATTTATTTTTAGGGATCTAGAATGGAGGGGTAAAAGAAAAATATGGGTAAACATATTTTTCTATACTACATGTATAGAAGAAAACAAAGGAAAAAATACATTTAGACTATAACAATACTGCATAAATTGCAATGATGCGATTGGGTGGGTAGTAAGAAAAGCCTTTATTGGAATATCAAAATCTCACTGTTAAATGCGCCAACATAGTTTAAAATATCATATACAGCGATTAACGTTTACTTGAAAGTTCCCTTCATTTCATATTCCTTCCAGAAGTATAAAATCGTCATTTTTAAGAAGAAAAAAAATATTATTGTTGAACAATAAAAGACACAACATTAAAAATACACTACCAGAACTTTCTTCGCACTCCTTTCGTGTACAATGATCTATTTTTGTTCACTATCATTTTCTTCATCCGAATCACTGAAATTGTCTTCTACTGTTCTCGTGAGTTGATTCTCACATTCATCACTACCGCACAGAACATTGTACAGCCAAGCTTGTTTGTAGAGCAACCACATTTAGCAGTAAAACACTTCGGTTCTTGTGAACATGAAAAGCGAATCATTCGTAACACAACATCTGGAGCTACAGCTGAGGTGTCTGGATGCATAACTGGAACCAAGGACTTGTTTATACCGTCTCGAAGCCAATAATATTGAAGTAGATCCATATCTGGAGGCCTTTGTTGCATTTCATTCTTCCAGGTAGAACATTGTAAATGGACTCTTTTGGTGTGATCAACGAAAGCTTCGTGAGTTGGTGGAAGAGCTCTTAAATTTAAGGATGTCATCCTTGAGCTTGGTACTTTCTTGGCCCACATAGAGTACGGTACCTGAGACATGTTCTTCTGATGATCAAACCCATAGTATGAAGCAATAAATTCTGAAGCTTCGTGCACAACTGTGTTCAGATCTGCTGCAGGATTGCCTAGATTTGGGAATGTGTATCCCTTCTTTAAAACGAGAAGTGCCTTTTTCCTTCCTATTACATAAATACTTTCAACAGTGTCGCATCCTGTTAATGGGTGAGCTGCTAGCAAATGTTTAACGATATCTGACGACTTCTCCTTTGAAGATGAAATATCAGTCACTGTCCTTTGGCTGATTGCAGATTCCATAAAGATTGCAAATTATGAGCGGTGCCATTGAATGAGTATTTGACAAGCCATTGGGGGATGATATTTGACAATCAAAGTTATCAGCAATTGTTTGAACAAGTGCGTCATTGCTAGATGGAAGACGTTTTAGTGCAGTCTGCTGTGCTGTGGCAGCTGCTGCTGAACCTCTAAACCTACGAAATTCATCATATGAACAACATACACCGAAATCATGAAATGTCTTAATTAAATTTTTGTTTTGTAAAATGGCGCTAAGTGCAATTTGAAGAGGAGTAAAAGTGTGATTCACAGAAGAGGTAATGACACTTGCGACCAGAAATGCTGATAACGAATAGTTAAGGTTGTTTGATATTTCACGAAGTAGCTGCAACAATGCTGGACTCACGTTAGCTTTTCATTCTTCTTTGTCCAAACTAATATTATATCTCCCTGCCCGTTTTCTTAGATTTCTAGTCTGCTCAGCGATAAGAAGCTGTTTGTTACACATAAGAGGAATCTTCATCATCTGTCACTATTCGGAGCTGCGATGATGCAGTTTATCTGAAAACTAAAATGCTAGCAACTCCCACTGAAGACAGAACCACAATTTCAGTACCGAGCGAATTAATCACATCCTTAATCACAAGTTTTCTTACACGCAACCATCCTTTTCGTAAATACAAGTTGTATACTTCAATAGTATTCCAAATCTTTTTCCTATCTCTTTTCAGATCATTAATAACATCGTTGAGAATTTCATGTTCCGACGATAGTTCAGATTTCTCAATAGATGCAGCAGCCGCTGCCACATTTCATTTTCCCATGAATCTTTTTCTGTAATCGTCGCGATAGCGAGCGTCTCTTTGCATGTAAATCACTAATAGCTCCTGACACTCTTACCTGCACATCCTGACCCCACTTGTTCCCCCTCTCTTTACACATATCCAAGATGAGTTCTTTAAAGGTCTATTGGTTTGGACCACGATCTGCAGTTCTGCAAACTTTGACAGGTCTCCACTTTTCAGGATGTTTTGCATCACGATTTGTAACACAAGTCTCACCACAAAACAAACAATGAGAAAGAAAGTCAAATGTAAGCTCTTCTGAACGACAGTGTTTCACTCTTATGTCTGGTCCGGCTGCATGAGACAAATTGTGCTTTTCCAGATATCTTTTGATGTGAACACTAGATGTATACGTGGAAACACAGTTCTTGTGACACTTAATCAGTAAGTTTTCATCCTCAGTAAGTTTCCTCTCCAGTTCTTCATGAAGAAGGTCACATCTTGATCGGCTCCCTGAAATTATTGACCGAATTCTCGAAAGTCCAGCAGTAAGGAGCACTTCGGAAGTGGAATTACATGATATTGCTCTCGATTTCTGGAATATGCACTTACTCATTCTTGATTTTAATTACACCTGAAACAATGGAAACAGAATGTTGTAAATTACTTGCTAATAACAATAACAAACACAAATTTATTTACTAATATAGGGTAAACATAGGAAGAAAAAAAAGAAATAGCTGGTCAGCGAGAGGGACAAAAGAATAAGAAATATTTTCAAATTCTTACAACAATAACATTCAATAATATTTAATAAACAATTAGATAGACTTTATTCGATTATTTACGCATCAAACATATTTGTTAGTCTGTTATATACTGTGATGAGACTCAGATATTGTGATATACTAAGCAGACCCTCACAATACGTAGCCCATATGTTTTACAGAGCTATTGTGGTTAACAAAACAATGACAATAAAACTGAAAATTTTAGCTTCGTAACCTGGCAACATTGCTTTCATATATTATTTCACGTTTGCTACTAGAAAGATAAAGTACATTAATTCTCACCTATACACCAAGTTTGGTTGTTTTAGGTTGAATAGTTCCCGATATATTGAAGAAAGTGCCTAAAAGCAGTGTCGTAGCGTGGATCTAATGAGGTCACTGATATCTGTGCCCGTACCTCAATTTGCCCAACAATGACAGAGCGACACCCGGCAGGTTCTTGCTTAGCACACTCAAATCAGTAAGACACAGCAAAAGAACTATGGGGGTACGAGAATTCCAGGTTGAGTGGTCTGGCTACCAGGCTGGTGCGCATATGGAGAAACCTCAAGGATAAAGTTGGGTAAGCATTTGTGAGGAAAAACACTTCAAGTTCTGTTTCAGAATGATTTGTTGTTGCTGAATTCATATCTGCCGTATGCCACGCTGTAACATTCACTGTTTTTCAGAAATTCACAAAAAATAAAATGGCGGTCGAAAGAATTTTTTGTAACGTATAGAACTCAAAATATGTGTTTGTTCGACAAACGTTTGCTCACCGCTCAACAAAATTTCTATTAAAGTTGCCATGAATATTTTTCGATGCTCTAGAAAAGCAATAGCTGAACTCAAAACCTTCAAGCACTTAGTTGTTAGTGTTACCAACCAATTAATTCTTTCCCGATGTATTCCTTACCATTTAACGTATCTGCGCCAAACTTGATATGAACGTTATTCTCTACCCTAGGAACATTATTTTCTTGAAATAACACTGCATCGGTATGTAGGATATTTGGTATTTTCTAAAGATAATACACATATGTGAAGTACATGAAGCATTGTACCAAACTGTTGATTTAATATCAGCTCGAACGTCTTTCATCCGCTGGTACGGGTACAGGTAATCAACTCCTCACAAGCGTCTGGAATTGGCGGCAATGTTAATAAATGAGGGACAAGTGAATTATTCTCCATTTTCTATCGCATGTTAAATGGGAAGGCAGAACTGGGTGCTGCAAATGGGCTTGTCTCCACACTAATGCCTGGTAATGAGAACGCTGTATGTGAAATTAAAGAGAATCTCTGGTTGGTGGGAGTTTCTTTAATGTAATGCCCTTGACGAATATACTAGACCGAACTTCATTCATGTCAGCATTCAGCGCGCCATACACTTTGCAGAAGAAGATTACAGAATTCCGAATGGTGTGGTCGCTAAGGACTGTATCAGCTCCTAATCCTCTCAGCAGATGGTTATGCTGTGCAAACACATCCCAGCACGTCCTCTTCGTATGTCCAGCAATGTACGAAGTTGAGTCACATCCAGTGAAGGCATGGACAGCTGGAAGAAGCTCGAGAACTTGTGGTTCCATCTGCAGCTTTTCTACGATAGTGTTAACTGGAATGTACTTTCTGCTCCTTGGTATCCCTGCTTTCATCCACACTTTCTGGCATGACATCATGTGGAAGTAAGTAACCAGAAGGACTAATATTTCAGTGTCTCTTATCGAGACAACAATGCTTCTTGCTCTGCTTTTAATGCAGTGTAAAATACTCCTGGTGCCAGCTTCTTCGTGTTTGACCTACAAGTCATTGGTGTCAAAGGTTGCATCAGAAGCTTCGACCCTTTCCTCATCACTGAAGCCACCTGCAACAACTATGTCTTGTTGGATGGAGCTTGCAGAATCAGCTGGTGTGAGAGAAATTTAGCAAGATCTGCTTTGTTGTTATCTGCAATAATAAAGTTCTCCCACTTTGCAGGAAGAGGCACATCTCTGCTATCTATTGGTTTATTGATTCTCACAGAGTCTTTTCCACGCCGTTTCCGTGTGCCACTCTTGATTGGGTGATGGTAGTAACGATCAAAAATGATATCAATGCGCTGGAAGTGGTCCCAACTGTGGTAAACATTTTGAGCAAAAGTATCTGCAGGATCTCCGAAAGTGTGTGCTCCCTGTGGTTTTCCAATTGCTATTACCAGGGCCTGTCCATCAATGATTAGCTGTGATTCGCCGTCAAAGTCTTTGGCGTCAAGTTTGTTGGGACAAGGAATACGATCAGTAAATATTCCAGCAAGAATTGTTTTTTAGCCTGAGCGAAGTTGCCCATTTGCTTCTGCAAGAGATAGAGGAACAACGAACAGTTCATGCACCATCATGTTTTTAAGGTTGACTGGACGTCCTGCTTCATATGCAGAAATGAGTCGCTGCAGAATGTTCCTATCAGCTTTCACTGTTTTTATCTTCCCAGTTTTTGCATCTGACTGTTTCACTTCATACAAAGATGCAAAGGTCAGATACTTGTTTTGAGGCAGCTTGCCCCTAAAATTTATCGTTCTTTCTTCAGTTGGCAGAAGCCTGTCCTTGACAAAGGCATCCAACCGACCTTGTACTTCCTGTGCAGCTGTCAACAGATCATCCTCAATGTATTTTTCTTGTTTGCAATGTTTTGCAATATCTGAGGAATGTTATTTGAGAAAAGACCAAATCCCTGCAAAACTAAAACCAATGCATCTTCATATCTCGAATCCAACTTCATGCTGCCTTTCATTGTCTCATTGCGAACATAGTTTTCGTTGCCTAGAAGGCCGAAAGCAACTTTTGTGTCGTGGGAAAGTTGAGATCCGAGATTGAAAGACAGAGCCCATCTGCTGAGAGCTGAGGTGCACCTCGTGATAACAATAATGCCTCCACCTTTCTTCCCAATGCAGCCAAGCCACTCCTGACTCTGATATGGGTCAACTTGGTTGAAGCGCAGTGGCCAACACCTGACAACAAAGTTATCAGCTTCAAACTCCTTCTTGACCTCTTCTGGAAGCTGCTGCATCTCGTCCAGGTAGATGGTGCCCCAGCGAGCATAGTTCACGTGATTGTAGTGCATAAAATATTGCAACATTCGCTGGAAAGCGTGGAGATGCAGGTCCCGAATTCCATCCCCCTGAACACGAGTAAACATTAGAAGTATGTGGTCCATCTACATATATCCCCCACCAAAACATAAAGTTCGGGTTCTCGTTATTTGAAATGAACGCTGGTATGATGGCTGTAAGCTGTTCTGATTGAAGCAGTGACACAAGTTCTTCAATATGGTCACTTTTTGTTTTCTGAATCATATTTTTTAGTTCTGGATTATTCTCTTCTATGAAGCTTAGCAACTGCGGAAGTAGTATCTCCATAAAGCTTGAAGAGTGTTCTTGTTAGCTCTCATTCCTTTCGTAAGATAAGATAAAATAAAATGAATTGAATGGGTGGTGTTACCTTACGCCAGTCTCGATAATTCCTTTCGTGTAAGATGTTCCTGCTAATACCTGCTAGGCAGGTTATGCGCTAATTAGGTTGCTCTCAACCCCAAGCTTCCACTAACCCTGATGATTGTACATATTTGCCAATGACTTGCAAGAATATTATGGCATTGTGTAACCCACCTAGCCTAATAATGAGGAAGTCGTGGTAATCATTTTTTGCCCATTTCAGCTCCATCAGTTTGAAGAACAATGCTTCATCCACCGTAAGAACGAAATGCTGGCCAAGTTTGCTGGCCAGGTTCTTGCATCTCAAGACGACAGTATTTAACGTATCCAGCTTACGTGGAGGTCCCTGGATGATGGACATGTAACCGATACTTGTCATGTCAGGTAAAGTTTCGCTGTGCCTTTGGTTAAAGCTTGTCCAGCCTTCCTTGACGTCTCTTTCATCTTGACGCGGTAGAAAAAATGCGATGTCTCGTGCAGTAGCTTCTGCAATTGAACTGTTCTCTGATTTTTGGAACCACTTCTTCCTTGTGTTTTCTGTTGACTTTGGACAAGATGTTCCTTAAACTGCTCCGGCAGGGAAGAGCTCTTCCATAACCTTTGGTACTTGAAGGCTTGACCTTTTTGATGGTTTCAATTATTTCATCACCATCATGTCGTTCTCTGGACCACATTGCCAATCTGCCATTTGTGTAGCATGGAAGGTGTTTTTTCCGTCCAGCTTGGCGTCGTTTATGTCGATGTTGTAGATTTTTAAAAAGTTTAAATCTACCACTTACGAAATTAGGAGGAATCACAGCTCCTGTTTCATCATCCATGGTTTACAGCGTTTACTCTGCAATAGCAGTGTCGACCTGCAGCAACCTGTGATAACTGATTATATGTCCTGCACTATGAAATAAAGACACTAGTTCCTTTGATCGCGTCACTTGATGCAAGGTGTTTGCAAGTCCGACATGCTTAGGTGTCCAATGTTTTCCATCAGTTACGTTGTAGACAAGATCTTGGGCTATACTTAGAACCCTTCTCTGAGTATCAGCTTCCTTCCTGTCCAAAGTTATTTCCTCATCATCCTCTGGATCTTCTTCCAATAAGTTTAAGCCACCAAACATCAAGCGAATGAACATGAATACTCTCCGGAACACAGTCTATCATTTCATTCACACTGACAAGGAATCCAGTGTACTTGGGTTGCACCAGAATATCACTTCTTAGTTTTAACGCAACGTGGATTAATTCCAAGAAGCTATCATCATGACACTGATATGCAGGGAGTGCGCAAGACTCTTCTTCCTCCTCTGAAATGGGCACATGTCCAAATTTCCTAGGAACAAGCAAATACATCTCGGTTTGGCATTGCAACGAAGTCATAATAATTCTGCACATAGATTTAAAGCTTTTCCTTGAATGTGGCTGTTCTGCTCTTATATGACGATAGTACCTCAACATCTGCTTTTACTGCTAAGTCACAGTATCTGTTTCACACTTCATTTAGTTGAATAACGTGCCCCTCGCTTGCTGATTTTCTGATCTTACTGATTAACCATTCTATAGCAATACCTGTTTCAGCTGTTGTTTACTTCTTGATTCATTTCGCTGAAACTTTTTGAAGCAGTTTGGATGATATTTCCCTTCCGCTGCGGTGAGATCACTAACTCCGGCTAGTCGTGTACGGACGTGTCGGTCATATTAGAACAAATTTAGTATATGGTTACTCATATTGAATGTGGTCACAGAGATAACGTTCCTTTAATATTAGAGTTCTAGCAGAAGATACAAAGCTCCCAATTGACTTATGGTGTTGAGCTTCTCAGCTTTTTGGGTAATAAGCAACTTTCGGATCCTAAGCTGTTACCTCTCTTTTGTAGTCGCTGCATTTTACTCTTGCTTGTGAAGGATGAAAAACATGACTTATACCACCACAGTACGTTGATTCCTGATGATACCACTGTTTGGATCCGATTGATTGCAGATCTGTTGTCCGTGTCAAGCAGTTTATTTATTGTCTCGGAAGCATGACTTAACGTCTCTAGACCTCGTTCGGTGCCACATATGTCGTCAAGTCAGAAACACAACAAAATTCCAAACTACCGTAATGACACCAGCACTTTTGAATGAAAGAACTGGACACTAATGATAGCGTTGACTTTATCTTCCGTAAACTAAATCACCTCAAAAATACGTTGTAATGACGAAAGATAAACCAAGATTATAAGCATGGAAGTTCAATACACTACTCTGCAAGACTTGATATTTGTCTTAACTACATACAAACAACTTTAACAGAATGCGGATTTCAAAGTTTATTTCATTAAAATTTCTATTTTTATATCATATTCCGTCCTTATTGTTAACAAAAAGCTCTTGTGAGTAATGTTAGTTTCAGTGAACTTAAGTTCTCTAGCGACTTCCATATAGCTCCGCAATATACCTGTCAATCTTGATACACAAAATATTGCGTAGTGTCTACATTTTTTCTGGTGAATATTACAAAACAACGGAGACCTAAATTCGGTGGCATACGGTGGATCTGTATTATGTAGACATTGAACTTTGCGAAAATACTGTATGCCAACTTTTCCTCGAAAATGCCCACTAGGTTAGAGATTTTTTACGTTGGTGCCCAGAGTATATGGATAGCTACCTCGGACAGCGAAATGCAATTTATTATGGAAAGATTACGACACTTCAGCCTAGCTTCCAACATCTTCCACAATTCTACTAAAACCAAAATACTCACATTTAATCGATCAGATGACATTGCTTGGCATCATCATGGGGAGGTGGTAAAGCAATTTAAATTCTTGGACATATGGTGGACAAACACAATTCCCACTACCATTTCTCTAAATGCTGATGCTGGGCAGCTGGCAACTGATGCTCCAATGCTGTTTTTAAATCCCCAACCGTTTACATCAACCACTTCTGCTAAAATCACTTTGAAGGCATAATTTCTAATAAATTTGTTTTTATTCTTACCGGTTGGGATTTGCGAATAAGCACGCCGCCAGCAAGTTGGATTTACTTTCTTGAAAGATAGTTCTGAAATCTAGGACATATATAAATATGTATAAATAAACCGTTGAGAGGAGCGAGTTTCATGCCTGATTTAACAACACATTTGTTATGGTCTGTGTAGCTAAGTAGTCAGAAGGTCAGACTCTTATTCTGAAGGTCTTTGGTTCGAATCAACCACAGGCTTTCCAAATATTTTCTTCTAGGAATTAAGCAGTGCAAATAATGTTCGCGATTGATACTGAAATAGATTCATTCCGCAGAGAGTGAAAAAAACAAGACAGAGAGAGAAGGGGCAGGGAGAGAGAGGCTGAGACAATGTATTCATAAGGGTTCAAATTTCATTTCTTTCCATGCCTTGCGCCATTTTTCTTTCCCTTTTCATTGTTATTTTCTCTTTTTTCGCTTTTCCCCCGTGTTCTACCATCCTCTCTCTCTCTCTCCCTTTCTCTCACACAAACTCTTTTTCTCTGTGGGGTCTTAACAAGACAAGAATTTCAGTTTTGTCTATCTATCTCGTGGTTTTCTACATGATGCTGAACGAAGCTATTCTTACTTCCTCCAAACGGAAGAATATCCTGGCATGTCATATATTGCCACACATTTGTACAGTCATGTTAGTTGTCTAACTATTAGGTGTATAGTGAAAGAATTTTCCTTGAGGAAAGAACTATTCTTTCTTAGCACTCCAACCTCCACTTATTTTTGTAACTGGCTGTACGTAGTAAGAGAAAATATTCACACAGAATAATAAGGCTACACAGAAATTGCTGCAAATCCTGAAACAATTAGAAATAGAAATATCTAAGTTTTAATTAGAATGAGAAAGAAAAGCACTAAGGGAGATTAATACACTATATAAGACAATAGTATTAAACGAAGAAAACTATACTATGTGATTTTGCAAGTGGATTCAACAGGCTCATCGATTACAAAAAGTAACGAAATTCAACCATACTTTAAACCAAACACATCTAAGGCATACAACACAACCGACGATTCTGATGCACAAAACTGCATTGCATAGTATTTTTCTGTAACACCCATAAACGAAAGGAGAAAACTACTAGGTCAATGACAGTGAGCCTAAATTTTGAACTTTCAGAAAGAATCCAATTATGCTTTTTAGGGTGAACTAACAATTTTGATATAAGTCTATCATATCAGACTATGGGATCCTCTGATCAGCCACTGAACTCAGAATCGTCGGCTTTCCTCCCATTAACGACCCGAAGCACACGACGTTATCGACTTGAGCGAGGCGGCTGGATTATATAGAATCTAGAATCACATCTTCTGTCCGAAGAATGATCCCTCGCTTTCATGCTGAACGGCTTCAAAATATAAGCTGACGCAAACTAGATATAATTTTAAAATTCCATACTTAAGTATAGCGTTATTATTTTAACTATTACCTTTGTTTCTTCTGTGTTACATTATGTTACTCAAGTTTTTCATTCAATCATGTTGTTTTCTCTTGTTAATTTATCTTCATTCCTTCTTTTCTTCCTTTCCTTTCTGTCTCTATCTCTCTTGTACGTATGTTCTATTAGTAACAACGAATTATAATTTATCTACATTCAAATTTTATGTTAATATGTACCATTCTTTCTTTATCCGTGATTGTATTGTAACTCTTAATTTGCATTACTCAGGTATCATTTTATCATAGCTACTTCTGTTCTGAGATTTATATTTTTCTTATTTTTTTCAGTTAACTGAAATGCTTTGCTGAACAAGAATTATGAATTTGCCTGTAAGGTATTATTATTATTGTGCATCGTCATTTTTGTTGCATTTATTATTGTATTCATTAAACATGGCAAAAATCGTTGCTGGGAGGGGCGTTAGGTATTGGTATTTAATATTTATTACTAGAGTCTGGAAGTTTAAGTATGGAAGTATACAGGTAAATAACTACTGAAAACTTTGGATATGAGCACTAAATCTAATAAAAACAGGCATTAAGAAATAAAAGTAGCTACTGAAAAACCTTGAAAAATAGATATCAAAATGTGAAAATTGAAAATACGCACTAAACTAAAACATAGTCACTAAAACTTGGAAAATAATCAATAAAATCTCCAAATTAGACACTTATTTTTTAAAAAAAATAGCACTGAAAACATTGAAAGTAGGAAATAAAAAATCTAAAAAAAATGGCAGTAATGTGTTGAAGATAGGTAACAAAATATGAAAATTGGAGCTAGAATTTCTCAAAACTTAGGCACTAGTAGGAAAAAGAAGCTATCCTTTAAATTTCTATATTTAGTTTTTTGACATCATAGAAGTCAATGACCTTAAGTAAATTTATGACTTTGGTGAATGACCTAGAGGAGGTAATTGCTCTTATGACGTTGAAGGCTGGCGGGTATTGACCTAACCTAAAGGTCATTAACCGCTTACGGGTACATGTTTTGGTCATTACACGTCATGATGCTTACGACGTTCATGGCTAGAGAGTATTGACGTAACCCAAAGGTTATTGACCGTTCTAGATTTTTAAATGTTGAGGTAACCTACGTTTTTTCTTGAATATTTATGATTGGGAAATAACTTGGGCATAATGACGTTAACTGTTTATTAACATTTTATTGTTGTCTTGGAAGATGCCATAACATGAGGTTTCTGAAAATTGAATGGTGAAAGTACCTCATTCATTACCTTTGTATAAATTGCTTGTGTTTAGTTGAGTTTTCGTCATGACACAGAACGGTAGTGTTGTGAAAACTTCAGTAGAGAAGCTCTCTAGTGGATACCGTTCAAAATGGGTAGATCAACCGTGCATACGCATTTGAGATACGAAAGAATTCTTTTTGTTCTTCATGCATATTGTGAAAGGAGAGAAGTGAACATCGGTGTATGGGATATCTAATTCCTGGATTTCCGTTAAGTGAAGAAACTCGTTTGCAATATTTAAAGATAGTTTTTATCGAGTATTAGTAAATCCGAAGAATATAGATAAAATATTTAAGTTATATGTAAATACTCATATTAGAGGAAAACATTTAAAGGCGAACCTTGAATATGGTCTTCGTTATTTACTAGGAAGCAGAATATTTACTGGAACTCAGTGAAGAACTTCTAATAAATTACAGATTTGCTGCACGTCAGTAGGTGATTGAACTAAGTGTAAAAGGTAATATAATTTCACAATGTGATGAGTTTAGAAAAATAATATTGGTGTGATCAATCTTATTGCATATACAGTTTTATTTTTTCTGTAGAAGAAATCGAACGTGCTGCATTATAATTAACAGACTTTGAATTTAATTGTCCTACATCATCAGTAGTGAATAACATTGAAAATGATAATGAATCTTTATTAGAAGAGAAAAGAGTGAACAGTGAACCTTTAAGTGATTCTTCACACACTTGAGGAATATTATGAACCTAAAGTTACATTTTCTGCTAGTGGTGAAAATATTATACATAGTGACATTGAATATAAAATGGAGTCTACAGAAACTGTGAAAGATTCTTATGAAGTACGGTAAGTGAAAATCTTCATGTAACCGTTTCTTGTAAAAGTGATGGAAACTCTGTTATTTCGCCTTGACAGTGCGGCAATAATATTATTGAGGAATTATGTATTTGGGAGGCTATAGATAATTAGAGAAATATTGAAAGTTTCCTCATGTGTCCAGTGTGTTTTTTAACATAGGTAATCAGTTAGCACATGCTTGCCTTGGCTGGGATATAAATGAAGAGAAGCGTGCTGAATTTTTAAATGATCGTACTTGGAACGCAGTGTCTAAACCCTTTGCAGTGGGGGTATATTTCACTCTTGCACTTTAGAAACAGTGAGATCTTTATAAAATAAACCCAATTAAGTGTAGTGGCTCTACTTTAAATATTACATATGAATGTTTATATGAACTGAACACAGGATGTATAATATCGAAACATTTACTTGATCAAGTAAATAACCATAAATAATTTGGGGAATATTATGAGATCTATCAGAATGATGGTCATTCTACTATTCCAATGAACACATTTTTTAAGAAATGTAAATTACTTATTAGAGACATGGAATTTGTTGCTCAGTTAATTTCCACAATTATTTAAGAACAGTTTTCTTCAGTGAAAAGTCTAGATTGTTCAAGATAATATATTATAGAGATGCAGGGTTTTAAAATTTCACCTCATGAGTTTATTGAACGTGAATTTTGTATTTTTGCAAGTGATGCTAGTGTAATTAAACATGCTATGATTAAACTTCCCTGTGAAATAATTAAATTAGGATTAGCCTATCATAAACAATGTGTATAGTTAACTGAAAAACTCCATGGATTATCATGTGATAATTCAAATGGATGCACTATAACTATTATTCGAAAAATAATTACTTAATTGTCTGGCGTTAAAGCTGTATTCCTTTGTAAAGACAGCCAAAATGCAGAGTGGATTTGTAAATTATTTCAATTGAAATATGTAAAAAAAATGTGTGATGAAGGATGTCCTTGGTACATTAAATTTTAATATTGATATAAAGCGTTGTACTTACCATGTTCCTAAAGAAGTGAGCACACGTGCACTGAGAAATTGTATGCACTTCAATGCTGGAAAAAGTTACAATTATTGAATGAAGTATCAGATAATTACTTTAAAATAAAGTTTGGTCTTCACTTGTATTACTTCCCTAAGTAAATATAAAAACGTTATAAATAAATACCTAATGATTTTTTATTTACGTTAAAATGAAAATAGTTTATAATAGAAATGAAAAAATCCTATTTTGAAATAGTTTTAATTTTTGATTTAAGATAAAAATAAATAAATGCGTCTGTTTTTAGAAAAGTACAATTTATAAATAAAATTACAGTTTTATTTAGAAAAGCATACTTAAAAGTTTAATTAACAGTTTTTGTTATAAAATCATACTTTTATTTAGAAAGTATACTTTAAATTCAAAGTGTTGTTTATAATATTATAGTCTACTTTAAAAAGCATACCTTGAAAGTTTAATATTGATATACCACTTTATAACACCATAGTTTTGAAAAAGTTAAATTTACAGTTTAATTTAGAAAGTATACTTAAAATGTTAAAATTAATATTCAGTTTTGCAAAATCATAGTTGTATTCGAAAGTATTTCTTTTAAGTAGAACTATATTTTTTCTAAAACAGAAGATAGTTTTCCATATTTGGAAAGTTTCTATTTAAATCAAAAGTATATATCTTTATTCATGTTTAATAAGATAATATATAATTAATATGTTGAACTTACTTTAAAACTGCATGGAACATCAAATAATTTATAGAGATATTGTATAATAAATAATAATATTAAGTGTGAAATATTAACTTTATATTCACACTATATACATATAAATTTATAGAAGGGAATGTTTACACATTTACAATTCGGTCAAAACTATTTTTTATTTCATCATCCTTATCATCATCAGTTTTTCTTTCTCCCAATATCATTATCATCAATACTTTCATAATGCCTATGTTGAGTTTTTGTTATTTCAAAACAAAATTTACACAATAGAGATGGTGGTGGTGTTGATGTTGAGGATGATTCTACAGTTCTTTGTTGTGACGGTACTTCTAAAATTGGATGATTTTCTATTTCTTTTTTCAGAGGAAATTAGGAGATATCCTGAATTGCTGATGTTGAAAATGATTGTACTGCTCTTTGTGGTGATGATAATTCTAAAAAATGTATATTTTTTTATTTCTTGTATCAGATTAAATGAGGAGATACCCTGAATTTCTTGACTAATAGAGACGCTGGGGAATATTCGAAATAATTATTTTCCTCCTCCTCAAACTCTCTAGTGCTTCTTATGTTACTAAAGCTAGTGTTTATGGAACTGATGATTATGCTGGTATCTATATCAGCTTTTCTCTCTTTACTGGAGAGTAGGACACCTCTTCATACACTTTTCTCTTTCTGATAATAGTTCTTTGTTCTATAATGAATTCGGAGAAATAAACACTATTTTTAATCTTGCGAAATGTGATTCTTCACCTTGAATCCAGCGTTCAAGATATCGTTCCTGATTAACATTTTCACGCATTGTGTAATAAGGTGAAGAAGAAAACATCATAATCCTGTAAAGAAAAAATATCTTTTAGTTTGATTCATTGGATTTGATAGTAAAGATACATTTACTATTATGTAATATATATATCTAATTTGAATATTTAATATGAAGAAAAGAATATTTAAATACTATGTGGAATTTTGTCACATGCACAGTTCATGATAACAATTATTTAAGTTAGAAGTTTTTATTTAAGTTTCTTACTCTTTTACGTATTCTCCTTTTGCTTGATTAATTATTTACTCGTATGTAACGTTCTTTTTTCTTTAAAAGAAAAGAAGAATAAAAAGTATTTTGATAAAATATTACTATTGATAGATATACTCTTCTAATTTAGAGACAATTAGAAAATATATATTTAGATTATATTAAGTTTGTATTTACAGAAAAGTATTTAATAATATATTAAAATTTATATTAATTAGATTTAAGATAAGTAGAATTGTAAACGTAATGTGGAAAAATAAGTAGAAAGTGTTTAAGAGAAATTAGAAGTTGATATTTTAATTTTCTTTCTTTTCATTATTCATAGGTTACTTAAATTATTTTCTGCTCATTTCCGTTAAATCTTTCACAGATAAATGTAGTATTTACAAGTTGTAACTCGCTTATTAGTACCATAATTTTTAACATATTTAACTAATTTCTCTTTGAAGAAAAGATGTCTGAGATTAAATGTAATTTAACCTATAGTGCATCAGCAGGTTTACAGGATGAATTTATTTTATATTATGATTCCACTCTTCAAAGGACATTTAGTGAAAAGTTTTTTCAATCAATCTTAATTAAGTGAAAATGAAGAATATCGTCATATGAGCAGAAAGTCATGTCCGTGTGTGAGGAATGAAATTTGTAAACTGTGTATTATCCATCCTATTAAAAATTGGGGATTTTAGAAAAATATAGCATTATTGTCTCCTTTATGTTTCTATATTATTCGTAATGATCACTATGATGAATGTATCAACATAAGTTTAGTTAAAGAATACGAAGAAAGGAGTCCTACTTGCCAAGCAATGATGCTTCCTCTTAACTTTTTTCAAATTTATAATATTTTTATTAACCATGTAGAATTTAATAAAATAAAAAGATTTCATAATTTTTGTGAATTAGTTTTAGAAAAGGAGGAATTAGTGACAAATATATTAATTGAAAGGGAAATAGTCTAAAAGCTAATACTAATTGAAAGTAAACGAAAGTTTTCACTTAATAATTGTATGTTTAATAAAAGCTTTGTAGAAAGATCCTTTTTAACTTTTAAACTGTTTATTTTTTAATGAGTACTGTTTAATCAATGAAGAATATAACGATTTTATTAGAAATTTATTGAATATTTATTTTTTATTTTCTTTACATGAAATGTAGGTTAACTTATAACGGATCTTTGTTTAGCAAGTTAAGACCTCTTTCTTTATTTTTAACTTATATGCGTCTTGCAAAGTATGTCATAAAGTGAAATGGAAATATATTTTAAAATTTGCATTCATCGGTTTCCTTAGCTATGGCAGAGAAAGTTAGTGAAATTCCCTTTAGAGATTTACGAGACTTGATTGGTCCCCCTTCCCCTTCAAAGATGCATTATATAAAAGTGTAGAGAAAATGAAAGAAGTTGAAGAAGATCAACCTTTTGTGTATTCCCAAGTGAGAGAATGAATCGTATTTTAACAGTGATTGTAGTTATTGTGTTTTCGAAAGTGAAAGTGACAGTGATGGTGACAATAAATCTCACACTATTACTAGTTTTACTCCGTTATAATCAAGTATAGAAGTGATATGTATTTCGGACACTGATTCAATTATAAGTGTAGACGGAGAGAATAAAATTTCATCTTCAGTTTTATATCGTAGTGAATTGAAGAAAAGTGACAGAGGAAATTAATTTTAATAGGTGAAAACAACGATTTTAGTAAAAGTGAAAAGAGAGAAGAAGGAGAAAATATTTCTTTTGAAGATTCTTATCCTTCAACTATGATTTCATATTCATGTGAAAATACTAAAATTCCAAAAAAATGTATTTATATGGCTAGTAAAAGTTGGAAATACGATATGTGCAGCGTGTTTTCATAAGATGAATATTCGTGCGAGACACCTATGTGTTATACATTCTGTAAGTGGTAATCAGAAAATAGTAAGGCACACGTTAAAAAATTATTAGATCCTATTTATCTTTTTGAAATTTATATACTTATTTATTTAAACATGAACATTTTAATAATAATATTGATACTTTTAAATATAGTATATGTACTTTACTTATCATTAAAGTTAAAAATTTAACTGGTATATTAATTGAAAAGATCTAGATGCAAATCCAGATAGTGAGTGAGTGAGTGAATCTTTCATCTGAAGAGTATTAACACTTAGTGCATTGTATAAAAAGCAAAATTCATGTAAGTATTTATGATAACCATGTATATTTTCTATACAAGAAAGTTTGTATATCTTATTTAAAACATGAAAAAAATAATAGAAAAATAGTGGGAATTGTTAACAGCGCTGCGCGGGTGGGCGAGCGGTGTGCTGGCGGCACTGACTACGCGAACGTTGTGCGACGGACCGTTTTTTACAGTTTTTTACACAGCGCGGGGCAGGCAGAATACGATAACTTACGTAGCGCGGACCTCGTTAAAAATACTTGCGTTGCGGGCGGCGGAACCGGGGCGGCGGCAGCGGCATATTAAAAATAAAAAAGTTACATTAGCTTTTACTAAAATAAAATTTATGTGCCCTTTTAAATAGAAAAGCGTGATATTATTATTTACTTCCAAGGAGTGTAATACTGAGAAAAACATTTTCTTTATTTTCAGAAATTTACAATTGGTTTCTCTAAAGTAGTTTTCATTTACTTTTATCTTATTCCTATCATTAGAGAAATGTCATATTTTAATAAACACGAAAGTATTTTCTTTCATATTGTCATGATACTCATTATTATGTCATGTGTTAAAAGGTTTGAAAGAGAAAAAATAAATTCCTAAGAACATCTAAACATGGAAGAGAGAAAGAGAAAAATAGAGATGTTATTCTTCCTTTACAGCTTTATTGTTGAATTTACTTTTTAAGTTTTCCTAATTTCATATATATATAGGGTGTCCCAGAATTCTTTCCCTGATTACAAAAATTCATAAGTTATAAAATATAACACATAGACAAATACTTTTTATCTTGAATTGCAAGTAACATGTTCAAGTTTTTGTCTACACAATTAACAAATTTCTAGTGTGATCCTAAAGTTGTCCAAGGGTTTTCAAGCTGAATTCTAATAACCAGGCGATTTTTATGTAGGATGCGGTGCACTGATTTCTTAGGAATCTGCGACTCACGTGAACCTCTGCCGACAGACTTCTTGGGATCTCTCACGAGGGCGTCTCTTACTGTCTGAAGTGTCTGCGCACTAGGTCTAGGCGTGCCTGTTCTAGGGAGATCACTGACCCTGCCTATTTCCTTAAACTTAGTATACCACCACATCTTGATGCTTTTAACATCTGGTGGTTGTCTATGGTGTGCCGTTTGGAATTGTGTCTGGACTGTTTTTGATGACTGTGTCTCTTGGTACCAGAGGACACATTGGGCTTTCTCTCATGTTTCTGCAAATGGTGTCCGATTCCGCTGTTGATACGTCATTGGGCCCTGTAACAAAAAAACACAGTAAATATGTACACTAAGACTTGAATATGTTACATGCAATTCAGGATAAAAGAGTATTTGTCTATGTGTCATATTTTATGCCCTATGAATGTTTGTAATCAGGGAAAGAATTCTGGGACTCCCTGTATATATGTATGAAATTAGGAAAACTTAAAAAGTAAATTAAACAGTAAAGGTGTAAAATATAAAAAAACTTTCTCTCTCTCTCTCTTTCTAATCTTTAGATGTTCTTAGGGATTTTTTTCTCTTATTTATGTGTGTGTATTAATTTATAATTAAAATTAGATGATTACACATGTTTTTCTGAGTAGAAAACTTCTGAAAAGGAGAAGAGTAGCTTCATTAACTTCATTTGTACTCATCAATTAATGATACGCAAAGTTATAAAGAAATGTTGTTATCTGATCTGTGGAAAACAATTTATAGTAAGATCAGTCTTAACATGTGAGAATATTTTTTTTAAAGTATAATATTCTACGATCTCCAAGAAACCTTTAACCATGAGAAATAAGAGAGAAATGAAAGCAGGTGGAAAGACTTAAGATATCTTTCATTTAATCAAATCTTAGATCATAGGCTTAAGTGATATTAATTTTCCTATAATTTATTATAAAAGAAAGATCTGTTATGGGAAGTTGTAGATAATTCATGTTAATGTAAGAAAATATAAAGATTATTTTTTCTTTCGCACCTTTATTGTTCCAGAGGGATTTCATAAAAATTAAATAATTTTTACAATTCCACCCTGAACATAATTAATGTGTGAACGAAAATAAAAGGGTTGAACAAAGATATTCGAAAGCGAATGTTTGGGTTATAGAATTTTTTTAAATACTAAACAAGGTCAGTGAGTATCTAAAGATATGAGAGGGAGACAGAGGGAGAGAGAGAAATAAGAAAGTTCTAGAAAGATCATGATCTAATACGGAAAATGTGGGAGACAAAAAAGAAGAAGGTTTCTAGAATTTTACTGAAAATAAAAGGTCTGTTATAGGATAATAAGCTCAACAAAAATTTTAATATGTTAGAGAAAGAAAAACGAATGTTCTAGAAGCCTCCTTTTAAGTTTCCACTCCATGAAAAAAAATATTAATATTAATGTACTTTTCACAATCGGTCGCAGGCATAATAGAAAGAGAGAAAAATAAAAGTAGGTTAAGGAACTTCTAAAGATCTAAGAAAAAGAAATGTTCTTGAAAAGAAGGTTATCAAGTATTCTAACATGTGAAAATAACTACGAATGTGAAAAACTTAATCCCGGACTGAAAAATACGACACACTTCTCCAAGAGAAGTTCACTAGCACGATTACGCGGAAAGTATGCTCCCCTATACATAAAATAATTTTCCTTTTCACTATGTTTATAGATAACATGTATTAGCAATTATGATGAAATAAAAAACTAAAATGTACTTTCACCTTATTTTATATTTGCAGAATAATAAAAGATGTGAATTTTTCGCGCTTTTAGTACTCATGATTATGTTCTGTGTTAGAAGGTGTGAAATAGAAAAAAACGAATTCCTACGATCATCAAAAGACGAGAGAGAAATTTTTATTTCTTTTACACATTTCGTGCTCTACGTAAGCGTGGTCATCAAAATATCATAACTTTACAGTTAGGTTACGTCAGCATCATCAGACTTATAACGTGTACAGTTCATTAAGCCTTTTCTAAAAATTCATTGTTTTGCTAAGTGTATTACTTTAAAAATCTCCTTTTACACTGACTACTTTAAATTTCGGTATTTAATCTTTAAAATAAATGGAAAATTGATTTTAAATTTGAATATTAGTATTATAACAGAATAACGAAAAAGAATATATTGTATAAAGGCCATAGCTTGTGAAATACTTTAGATCATTTTCTTTTGTGTTTACGAATACTTTCTCTTAATTCACGAGAAATTCACATTTAGTGAACTTAAAGTTACTGTTTTCTTTTACGAAGAAATGAGAAGTTTTCTGTAAAGCGGAAATGTTCTTATTATTTAACAATAAGTGTATTCCACTTTTAAATATACAATAGTTCATTAAACTCGACTAATAGGTTACGCTCCTTTTAAATACTTTTCCACTCTCCAGACAGAGGTGAACATAACCTTACATTTTCTACTTCTTTAATTGTTAACGAGGTCAAATAATAAGAGGGGCCTCAGCTGGTTTAGCGCACACCTTTGGTGTTAACAGTTGTTAAACTGAGTCCAGCTCATGCCATGTGAACTTTATTTTAGACAAACACCATGTGCGTTGGGTTTTTAGGGTGTTTTTCCTTTCCTACCACTTTTTCTTTTTACCAATATTTCCCATCATGATTATCATTATCATCCATACGGCTTGAGCTATAGTTATCTAAAGTTCTTTTAAAAAGTTCAAGATTTAAATAATGAAAGTCTTTGTGAAAATCAATTACTTTTTTCTGCATAATTCAGATCAATTCCTTAAATCCCACCTGTTTGACAGAAAAGAACCTGGAAATCCACCCTCAGAACGGATACTAGGAAACACTTCCTTTACGTCTATATTCAATAATGGATCAGTGGGGATAAAAATAAAACAAAACATAGCTTCAATTATTCACATACACTCATTTGCGCTCAGTATTTTATAATTTAATCCTCTATCGTGTAACCTTAGAATATGGAAAATTGAGATTCCTTACTTGAAGCCTATAACCTGTTGCTTTACTAACAATGACAGTACCAGCAGATTAACCAAGTTAAGTTATGTACTATAAATAAGGCATAACATTTGAGCCCCACTGTCTTCTTATGTCGAATGTATTCTTTCCATCACAGGAAATTTCAATGCCGCTTCTGCAAATTCAAGCCTACAGAGTTCAAACTTTAGAGAAAAATTTTGTATGCATTTCAAGACTTTAGTCTGTGCGAATTCTTTATTTTCTTTTCTTTCTAGTGCTGCTAATGCAAATTCCAGCCTACCGAGTTCAAACTTTAGAGAAAAAAGGTTCAAATGCATTTTAAGACTTTGGTCCGTGCGAATTCTTTATTTTCTTTTCATTCTATTACGCAATACTAATGGAGCAGAACTTCAAAGAAATATAAAGAGTTGGAGGAACACACAAGTGTTAAAATTATTTAAAGAAAACTGGAAGTTACTTAAATGAAAATGCTGCGCTGGATGTGTGGGAGAATAAGAAGAGAGAAAGTGAAAAAAGAGGAACAAAGTAGACTGTAGAGTTATCTAAAAGATAGAAGAAAGAACACTGCAAATGTATATGCTTATGTGATGAAAAGAATGAATGACTGTATTCAAAGGAGTGATGTCAATTCAAGTGGAGGGCAAAAGAGGCAGAGGGAGGAAATGCTGGAATAGCGTTACGAAAAACTTCTGTAAAACGGTCTGTCAGGGGAAAAGTTTAGGACAGGGCTTTGTAGAGAAGACTCATGAAAAACGTAGCCCCTCGTGCGAACAAAGAGATAGAAGAAATAAGTTCATTGTTCAAATCACTTCATTGATTATACTAGTACGCAAGAAACTTGCCATGGCAAGTTTTGTGCAAGTTTACTGCAACTATACAATGAGTCGCGTTCTGTATTTACTATAATACGAAACAATAGCTGCGGCGGCGAATAAGCGTACGCGTTTTACCTGTAAAACACGATTTCATCTGCCGCCGGATTTACCGGTGTAGAACCGTGTGGGGCCGATGCCGGGAACTGGTGCAAATACTGCGGCAGACTTTACCGGTTCCGGACCCCGCGAGGCAAAATCACGGCGGGTGGTAAACCCGGCTAAGGTGGACCGCGTTGAAAACACTTGCGTCTTGAACGAGCCGTTGTCTTATAATAATAATAAAATATTGTATACTTCTAATTTAAATTTAGTACTCCCTCAAACAAATGTGCCCCTAAAAGAAACGCTATGCTATTTAAAAATAACTATGTCCAAAATTAGGCAACTCAAACAGGACCTCCCTTTAAAAGCTACCTTAATTTAGTTCACTAGTCAATTAAAACATGTATTTTATTGTGCTACCCTAGTAATATACTTGTAATCTGTTTCTTTCCAATAATTATTCAACGTGAATTAAATTCTTTGACAGGCAAACATTTCAGTATATTTCCAACGTTAAAATTATGTTTAATCCACGAATTTTCAATGCATGTGTGCTACTGAGGGATACTTTAAATATGTTTCTTATTCTGAATCAATATTTAACGTGAAATAAAAATTTTAAACAGATGAACAATTCAGTACTTTTACAACGTATATTTACAATGTATGTGTGCTACTCGGTACCCTAGTAATGCTCTTTAACTCTGTTTCTTGTTCTGAATCGTTATTCGGGACCAACGACCTAACTTGATAAGCACAGAATGTGAATCGAAAGTAAACAAAATATGTAAAGTGCACTCACACCACATCTTCAACTTAATTCGCTTCCACACTAACACCATCCCACCTTGAGCACTGTTCAAATCATGCACTACCTTAAAATTAAACTGATCAGTACAGAATGTAAATCAAAAGTGAGCAAAATGTAATTTCCTTTACATTCTAATTCATAGGAAAACTTCATAAGTACACAATGTAAAAGAAAAGTAAGGAAATTGTGTTTCCTTTTTTAAAATCTAACTCATGAGTCCCTCGGTCCTTCAAACATAATTCATTACTTTTACAACGTATATTTACAATGTATGTGTGCTACTCGGTACCCTAGTAATGCCCTTTAAATCTGTTTCTTGTTCTGAATCGTTATTCGGGACCAACGACCTGACTTGATAAGCACAGAATGTGAATCAAAAGTAAACAAAATATGTAATATGCACTCACACCAGACTTTAAACTTATTTCGCTTCCACACTAGCACCTTCCCGCCCTGAGCTCCGTTCAAATTATGGACTACCATAAAATTAAACTAATCAGTACAAAGTGAGAATCAAGAGTGAACAAAATGTGATTTCCTTTAAATTCTTACTTGCTGGACCAATGGTATAACTTAATAAGTACAAAATGTGACTCGAAAGTGAACGAAATATGTAATGTTCCCTCACACCAGACCTTTAAGGTAATTTGCTTCCACATTAGCAACTTCCCGCCCTAAGCTCCGTTCAAATCATGCACTACCATAAAATTAAACTGATCAGTACAGAATGTGAATGAAAAGTGAACCAAATATGATTTCCTTTAAATTATAACTCATGGGACCAACAGCTTGACTTCATAAGTACATATTGTGAACTAAAAGCAAACAAAATGTGCTATTTTTCTTTAAAATCTAAATCACAGTCCTTCAAGTTAGTTTTATTTCATATTAAAACTATCTTAGGCTGAGCCCCGTTCAAATCATACACTATCATAAAATTAAACTAATAAATACGGCCACTCTGCGGGTTTAATACTATATTTCAATTACCAATCATCAGTCAATCTCGACCGGTGCTCAATGCTATTCCTCAACTATATAACTGTTAGCATTACAGCACTGTCCCCCAAAATAAATAACCCGGAATTGGGTATTGCCTATAAGCATCTAAGGCTCATGCCAGGATACGGGAGGGCAATATGTCGGCCAGGGACTATTTTAAGATGCCATCCAGGCATTTGCTTGGTGTAACTGAGAAAAACCTCAGGGAACATGATTAACTGCTGGGATCCAACCCAGGACATTCCAAATGCTACATAAACGCTCTACCACCGAGCTACGGCGGCACACTAAAAGTTCCATAATCGAAACAACAGCCATAGGCTAGTATTAACTAACCTAAAGACTTAAATTTTATTTATGACCTTTTGGTGTCTAAGGCTGAGGTCAGGATCAAGGAGGGTAAAAAATTTCACAAGGCGGCCTATTTTCAAAGTGCCATCTCATCATTTGCCTGGTGTAACTGAGAAAAAACCGGAAACAAAATGGTTCGTCTCTGGCATCCAACCAGGGACCTTCCAAAATGCTACATGAACGCTTTAGCACTGAACTACGTCTGCTTTTAATACTATATTTCAACTGTTAAACCTTAGCCAGGGCCGATGCTAAATGCTATCACCAAATTACAAATTTAAATTAAAATTAATTTTTTAAGCCCCTCCGGCTCATCCGCGGATACGGGTGGGCAAGGTGTTCGTCATGGCATATTTTTAAGGTGCCATCCCCCTATTTTCCTGTGTAACTAAATCAAACCTCAAAGAACATGGTCAGCCGCTGAGATCCAACCCGGGACCTCCTAAATGCTAGGCAAACGCTCTTCCACTGAGCTACGGCGTCTCAGTACTAACTTATGACTACTACGTTTTAACTATTACTGAGCTACACGTGAAAAGCATGATATTTATATACATAAGTCTTCATATTTTTCAATGATGCATCAATTCATAAACGTTATCTAGACTAACGAAAGATAGAATCAAACTTACCAGATGTAAAGTTCAACTTTAACTTCAAAAACCGAGTACTCACACGGTGAATCATCAAGTTCAGATAAATAAAAAGAGAGAGAGACACGGTAAAATCAGAAAACACTTTACATTCCACAAATAAAGTGATATGTTATATTCAAATTCAATCTCTTTTTATATTAGAAGACTGACGCCCTCCATCCAAGTACGTATTTTCATTTTTAACTTATATAAGGTTAAGGAATTTCAAAAGGCATTTTATATTCAAATCTACATTGATCATTTTCATTTCAAGATTCTTTCATTGACAATTGACATCACCTTTCAATTATTTTATGCATTCCCATCTGAAATGCAATTATAAGAAATCGATCACCTACACATTCCTACATATCATCAAAACGCAATTAGAATCACATTATGCTTTCTACCAATGCCAATCTTACTCTCATTTTTCTCAATTACAAGTATCTCGAAATTCATCAATAGGAAGAAACATTCCAGATATACAAAACATTTAGCTTTCACATATTTTAAGTAATTTCTTCCTAATGCGTTTACTCAAAACAACATATTACAATTTTCAAAAACGACTTTCAGTCAAGCTTTCTTCACTTTCAGGTCATCCCTAGCAGGGAAAAGGGGTATCTAGACATTCATTTACCTTTAGCTACCAATGTCATAGAAAGTATTTCTTCCTCTGCAGCCTGAAGGCGACACCACCCTCAAAAGAAACAAAAATATCTATTTGGGTTAGCCCCTTCAAGTATCAATATCATCACATAGTAATTCCTCTGCACCCCGAAGGAAAAGAAGTTTTACCGTGTTTCAGTTTGAATTCCATAGCGGAAGCGAGAACATCTCCGGTGAAGAACAAGAATTCAGGTAACGTTTCAACTTATGATTGCAATAAGAAATACGCGTAATAAAGTGTAACCCATATTAGAATTTCCTAAACAATTTTTTGTTCATTATGTGTGAGCATATAATACATTCTATCTTATTTCACATTATTAGTTTCCTCTTTCTGCAAATCTAAGCCTGCTAGAAAGAAACGGATTTCAAGACCTCCCACCCTAGCACTCATACGTTGAAAATATATGGATTAATCGTAATTTTAACGTTGTAAATGTACAAAAATGTGTACGTGTTTATTATTTTATGGTCTTTAGGCATCTAAGGCTCATATCGGGATAAGGTAAGGTAAGGGAAAGGGAGTGGGAAGGTTTCAAAACTTGGAGGCAATTACTCTTCTTGTGATTTAGATTACCTAATAATGATTGAAAATAAATATGTTCAAAGCAAGAAGCGGACGATGAAGAAACGGGTTCAGTTAGCGAAAACAGATAATGGCTACTGTTTACTAGTTCGTAAGATGCGTGCCTTCTAACTGAACAAGTAATATTCTATTCTCATTCCACCTGTCACATCACAGAAATCCACACTGTTCAGAACTGATTTAAATTCAATTTTATTTGATACCCTCCCTAGTAGCACACAATTCGACCAGGTCAGCAGATATAAGTTTCAAACCTGGCCTGGCCGAAATTATACCCAGGAATATTTACCCTGGCCTGACCAGGAGGACTAAGCAGAATTTTTAACAATTTCCTTCGTTTCAACCACCAGAAATTTCAGCCGGATTTTTTTTTTCAGGGGTGTAAAGTCAAAATTCAGAGAACATCATTAAAGGTTTAACCGCAATATGGTAAAATTAAGTTACATTTCGAACGTGTAATTAGAAATGTCCGATCCGTTATGGAAAATTCTCGATATCCAAGGTTCAGTGACGTGCAATGGCTAAAAATTAGGAAAAGATGCGTCAATAACCTCTAGATCACCTCTCTTAGAACATTATCGAAAATACAGTTTCCATAAAAGCATAATGTTATAATTTCACCGCCATGTTCCAGAAAATGGATCCAAAAGCCGCTGGCATTAAAAACTAAAACGGTCAATAGCCTATTTAATACCATCTA
>JAGDQP010016034.1:2910-41363 GCA_022664845.1 Lepisma saccharinum | reverse complement strand
TATTCACTTCATTATGAATTTCATGTTCAATACACCTATGTTATTTTATCCTATGTAGTATGCAATCCATCAGTACTTAAATTTACTGACCTCTAGTGTAATAAATTAAATATAAACTTCAACTTGAATATTCTTTATATACTTCATATCATCTGTTGCCTTAATATTAATCAATACAAGTTTAACTGTAACTCATACACAATCTCATAATTCTAATCATTACTTCTCTTCTGGACGAGCAAGCAACATTTTCATGTGACTATTTTTCTCTCTTTCTCTCTGTTTCAGAGTTGAGGAATACAAATCTCTATCAGTAAGTATACATTCTATTATTTTAGAAATACAATCTACATCTCTACATGTTCCAGTGTAAAAATATGTGATTAATAATCAAGTGCTACTATAAGTTTAGATATTTAATATGACGAATTAAGAATGATTATCTGAAAGTATAACATTTTTCAATGTCCATTAGAGAAAACAGAGTTTAATTCATACTGAAAATCACTTGGGTGAATAGTAAAAAATAATAGAACTCAAAAGTAGTTAGCAATAAAAACTAGGAAAAGAATTTTTGATCTCAGATAATGGTACCTTCTACTTCCTCCACTGCTAATATAAACTATCTGATTACAAAGTGTCTTCACAACATAATAACGCTAGTAAACTCATAGCCAACTAAAAGTAACTTGGTTAAAAGTGATAAAATTGTATTCCTACTGCTGCTGATACTGGGGAAAACGAATCAACGTGTCCAATGATAAAACAAATTCACTTTACAGAGTCTTCCTAATCATATGTGTAATATATTCTTTATGATTACTTCCTCACTTAACTACAGTATTTTCTTTTCAGTAAAGCAAAGCCCATATTCAAATTTTAGCTTTAAATGATTTGATCCATGATGAGGATAAATTAAATATCTCAACTAAATTCTTCTAATTTACTAGTACTCAATAAACACTATCATTAAAAATTGTAAACGATTCTCTTCATTTAATGAAAGTTTAGAAATTTGATATTCCATACATTGATGCTCCTTCTTCCAAAATGTGCATGAAGAACAAATAAGGTTTTCCTTTACCAAATAAATTTTAATAGGTACGATTGATCTACCCATTTTAACTGGGATCCCTAAGAGGGCTTCTCACTTACTGCAATTGAAGTTACCGATAAGTTAACAGCACCACTGTTTTGTAACATAACTAAAACACAACTGAGCAGAAACAATTTATATTAAGCTGATGACCTACTTTGTAGAATGTTCAAGAAGAAGATCCATTATAGGAAAGAAAGACAGCAAATATCTAAAGATATGAGAAAGAAATAAGGATGTTCTAAAACGATCAAGTTCCAGAAAAGTCGAACATAAAAATGTGAGAATTAAAAATTAAGAAGGTCATCAAAGAAATGCTCCAGAAAGTACGTTCACCTCCTTTAGAATTCGAGAAATTTCTCCATAAAAAAGCCAACGAATATTTAAAGATGTAAGAATTGTTTTCTTTATTTGGCACCTTTCGTGCTTGAGGGTCACGTGATGCGGGAAGTTTACATTCATGCCAAGTGCTAAGGTGTTCTATGTATGATCCTGAGCACAAAAGGAAACTATTACTAGCGTAAGTGATCTTCTCCGCGTCAATCATGGGATGTGCCTCTCTATAATGACAGTAATGTTCTAGTATTCATCGAGTTCCTAAAATGATGATTCCTCACACAAATAAATCTGATGTCCTCGAGCATGAAAATGCGAGAAAAAATAGTTTTTCTTTCTTTCGCACCTTTGGTGTTCGAGCGGTCACGTGATGTTTTCAGTCTGCATGCACACCAGTCCTACAAATAAATCCCCGTGCATGTGAGAGAAATTCGTTATTCTATAATAAATTTAACTTAGTGTTCATGGTTAATATTAAAGGCGGGTGTGTAATAACTACAACAGCAAAAGTAAATGTCAGTGTCAACAGGTGTGCGGCAACTGTGTGAATGTCAATGCATGTGCGATAACTGTATTAGCACTAAAATATGCGCGGCAACTGTAAATCATTAACGAGTATACAGAAATGGGCTGTGCGGCAAAACGGGCTTTTGCGGCAACGTTCTGTGCGTCCGGCGGTAACAGAGATCCGGCAGCGGTAACGCGTGCGCGAAACGGCAAGGTTAATGTGTGTGCGGTCCGGCAACAACAGCGAGTACAGGCAACGTTAACACTTGAGCGGTCGGAAAAGGGCAACAGTAGTGATGACATACATTTTTTTTAAAAAAAATACGAATTAATAAATATTCACCAAATTTCAAAATTTAAGTTAAATATAGTAAGGTATTAAGTGCTCTACTAAAAATAAAATAATTCCTTCACCTCATAGCTGATAATTATTTAAAGAAATTATTTCTTTCATTTCTATCTTTGAGAGAATGTGGAAACATCTTCTATTGAGCTAAAGAAAGCTGTCAGTCAGCATTCGAAAAATTTAATGAATTGCTTCCAAGCTCTACTATCTCTGCCAAAAAGGCCTAAAACAATATTCTAATAAGTTACTTCATGATCATCAAAATTTTTCACATCAGTAGTGTTCATATAATAATAAAGTTAGGTCAGAAATACAGGCCTACAAAAGTCATATGGTAATCGTCCGAGAAGTCATAACCTTCTTCCAAATTAAACTTCCATTAGGCGATGACCTAGAAAATCATGTGATAAACGTATACAAAATGTCCAAAAAGTTATGACCATCAACTAGAAATAAAACTTTTCGTTAGGCTATGACCTACAAACATACTTTCGCTTGACCTGGGAAGGGCAGTCACAAAAGGAATTCAAATCGGCCGTTATCGCCTGCGGCGAGAAGATTGAAGAGATGTGTCAGTAATTCTACTCCATGCTTAACCAACTTTCTCTTCCGTTAGTCGAAAAGAATGTCATGACCTAGAATGAAAGGAACCGTTGTAAGAGTGGAATCTTTATATTGTTAAAAAACGCTAGTTGGTCTACTTATTTCTTTCGTCTGAACTAAGAAAAATTATTTCATTGCTAGAAGGAGAGTTGGAAATATTCTGTGTATAACATTTTGTATTCTAAGAAAGATCCTTAAAGGACCTACTTATTTCTTTCGGTATTAGTTTGTGAAAATATTTCGTAGAAAGAAGACGGGAAAATATCCTGTAAGTAACATTTTATATTTTTAAGAAAAGAGTACATTATTTCTTTCAACATTGTACATAACACCTAACAGTGAATGCATCAAAATTAATATTATAATTTAAATAATCATTGATAACTTTCTAACTAAATCTAGTGTTTTTAGTCAATTTAATTAAATGACAACACTAGAAAATGTTAATATTTTTTAAAGTTTTACGTGAGTTGGCAACGTGTAAACTCCTAAAGGTCATAAGAGTATTACTACTTAAATTTTATTCCGGTAATTTGTGTTTTTTGTGAAACATACAAAGGTATCTTTCGAAATCTTGATGTATGCTATATCTTGCATACTTTACCTACAATATCAATTTGCGCAGCTGTGTACAACAGTTTCGTTTTAGCACTCATATTTATCTTCTTGAGTGTGTGTCCTGAACTAAAACAGAATTAGCAAATTCATATTAAGCTTCTTAGAAATAACTACCCTGATTTTTTAAATCAAGAGTTCAGCAATGAACGATGAATTATCCTATAACGATATCAACATGTTCAAAACTGCGTTCTGTGTAATGCGTGAAATTTGCTTACTTAAGAAATTGGCTCCTTCCACTTCCTTTTCTAATTTGAGTCCTTTGGAAACAGAAAAAAGCAATACGTATCCTTTTGATTGTAATTATCTCAACCTGGCACAAAGCACAAAACCATAATGAGTTGTTGTGTATCGAACACTACAAACCCTACTGCTAGACACCCGTTTGTTTTGAATGTAACATAGCTGGTTCCCATGGTGACCTACCAGATCTGAAGTAAGAATTTAGTACATCATTCTTTTACGTAAATACACAAAGTTGCCAGATCATAAAGTTCAAAACACATTCTGACATAAGGTGAGAATACTATACTTTCCTACTCTGAACTTTGAAAATAGAAACCAAGATGAAGAAAATATACTTGCATAATTAATTACTTCAGAAATTATACTTTTTGGCACATTAAGTTCAAACACACACACACAAAACAAATATTTCAAAGAACTGAAATGATGTACAAGTTTTGCCTTAATTAATTGGCAATATAATGCTAACACTGTTTATAGGTTGCGAGATACTATAATTACGTTGACTGTACGTCTATATATTTTTATATTGAACCAGATATACTCACATAGCATGAAATACTTTGATATTATTTTAAAAACTTTTTCGTTATTTCCGAAACAGTTCATTTTCGGAAATATGATAGAAAAACACTTTTAAAAATATTTTATTTCATAATAGCATGAATTGTAACGCAAGGAGTTTATTTTGTAAATATACACATCAATGATATTTAAAAAAACATAGTTCACAATATTATAAACCATGCAGATGGGAATCAGTATTCAAAAATTGTATTTCATTCATTTCATTGTTAAAATGGTGGTAAACCAAAAATTAAATCTAAGTTCAGTAACTTGCTCCACAAGGAAGGAATAATCACATATGGATTCTGTAAGAATGTCATATTCAGAAATAAATGTCATTCCTTTAAACGATTGGCAACGGCTAGCCTCGTATAATAAATTATAATAAATGTAATAATGTATGCCTTAGATAAGGACTATTTAGTTCGCGTAGATACTCATTCATGCGATAGTGTAGATGAACTCTTTGATGCATTGATTAGGATCGAAACAAACAAACTCGATGTTCGTAGACGCAAACAGAATGAAAAATCCAAGGCAACGACAAAATCAAAGTTCACGCTGAAGGAATTGATTAAGCATTAGCACAAAAGGAAAACGTGAATCAATGACGACGAAACCACATCCGGTGAATCTGAAGTTGCAGAGTCCTTTGACAGTAAATTTTCAACACCTTTTTAGTCAGCAGATTCCGACTCGTCAATGTCACCAAATGAGCTTGCATAATAGTATCGTAAACCAAAGCACACGAAACGTGCTCACTAAAATAAGATTAACAATTTCGCGAAAAACGAAGTGACCAAAACAAGAATAAAAAGGAATACAGATGATAGTATAAACGAAATTACAAGCAATTGACACAACTAAGTTTGTTCATGAACCAAAATTCGAGAATGAACTGTTTCAGAAATAACGAAAATGTTTTGAAAATGTATCAAAATATTTCATGTTGTGTGAGTACATCTGGTTCAATATAAAAATATATAGACGTACAATCAACGTAATTATAGTATATCGCAACCTATAAATAGTGTTAGCACTAATTTTGCCAATTAATTACGGTCAAACTTGTGCCTTCCTTGAAATATTTCTTTTGTGTGTGTTTAAACATATTGTGCCAAAAAGTATAATTTCTGAAGTAATTAGTTATGAAAGTATATTCTCTTTATCTTGGTTTCTGTTTTCAAAGTTCAGAGTAGGAAAGTGTAGTATTGTCACCTTATGTCAGAATGTGTTTTTAACTTTATAATCTGGCAACGTTGTGTTTTTACGTAAAAGAATGAGGGACTAAATTCTTACAGTCAGATCTGGTAGGTCACCATGGTTACCTGCTCGACAAGGATGTTCTGGAACTACTGGATATGGAGCTGGAGATTACCGGTGGTCTGCTGCATTTTCTAACTAGTCACGGCTCCTTTCGTCAAAAGTTACATCTAGTGCATATAGTGGACGACAACATGTGCCATTTATGCAGGACGATAGCTACATAATACTGAGGAGCACGTAAAAAAGAGATCTCCTGGGGAAGACGCCCATCACGGAGGTTCTGCGAACACCGGAACTGGTGCCGAACCTGAGAGAGGTAACTAACAAGATATCGAATTTCCATAAGAAAAGTTCCTAAATGGCGTAGAAGGCCCTGCGCAACAAAAAAGACAGAGAAGGAAGATGGTAACGTGGCACAATAGCCCAGGCAACAGTGAACGTGCGCCCTCGTGCAACTGCGCCAAATCGTCAATACTGAATAAAACAATCTATATTAAAAAATGAGAAACTAATATTGAATAAAGATATACTCTTGCCTATAAGTGGAATCCAGTGGCAAGAGAGCACCTTGGGCGGAACCCCGTCTCAAGAGACGCTTATTGTGTGTGACTGTGTTATGTAAGTGTGGTGGAGGAAGATCTGGAAGTAAATCAAATAATAATTATTCTTCTAAATGAAACGCTAACTTTTTTTTGGAAACCAGAAAAGAAGCGATACATGGGGGACTGATTATGGAATAAGTGTGTGTGTGTGTGTGAAGTGTAAAGTGCTAACAAGAAGAAAGATGGGAGTACCATGAAGAGGGAGTCTCAAAAGTTTTGAACTTCGAATAAGAGTACTAAGTGATAATGCCTATTCAACATAAACAACAACCCCCCCCCCAATTTCTGTAGAAGGAGAAGACTACTAGTATGAGTAGAGATACAATATCAGACAGGAGGGAGATGGATGCAACAATAAGCGATGTAGGTCGACAAAAGCTTTGTTGGACACTCAACCCAATCTAGGCGCATCTATCCTTAACCTATCATTCTCGTTACAAATAAGAGAAGAAGAGACAAGAAGAAGAAGCCAATCAAGTCTATGTTTGTGTTGTCCTGTTATGTCCTCTGACGTCTTTATGTGTTGTAAATGTATGTGTTTATAATAAAATTAAGATATAACACGTAGAGACCCCACCAAGCAAAAGTTCCAAAATCTAGGAACTTAGACCAGAAGAACATTCCGGACGCCTGGTCTAAAGTCCGTTCCACAACACCTGACATCTGACAGAGGGAACACAGGAAATTCCTAGAATGCCGGAACTTCGTCAATCCAAAAACCTCTAGGGGCAAGCCTGCCCGAAGGCGAGGAGAACAAAAATGTTCGTGATGCACGTCCTTGGAAGTCCACAACTCATATTGTGCAAAGGATACAAAGAGGAAGGGTGGAAAGATGGGCCCCCTAAAATAATCAAGATTGTTTTTCAAAGTGCAGTTATTATTTTAAATATAAGATCTTTCTTCTTTTCTTAAAAATATACTTTTCTAAGTTCAAATGTATTATTAATAATGGCTTTCTTCTATTTTTCGTAGATTATATAACATTAGTTAATATGGGTTAGGGTAGGGTAGGTAAGGTCAGGTTCGGTTATGTATCCTTACTCTTTGGTTTCTTTCTTTCAAAATACATTCCTATCTGTTTGTGCGAACCTGACCTTACCTAACCTCCGCTAACCCATCGTAACTAAAAATGCATGAAAACAATTATTAATAATAAATGTGAACACATCGTGACACAGCGTGACCAACTTGAACACTGGAGCACAGGAATATTCCTTGGAAGCTTTTCACAAAATCTGCGGTAAATGAAAAACTTAACACAAATTCTACGACATAACTCAGTTTGTAAAGTATACTCGAATTCACAGAAGTCACATACGCCAAACTTACGGTAACTCAGTGTTCGAATTAACAGGGATATGAGGGGGAAATTCCCCCTCGGAATGTTCATGTGGGAAAACGTATAATGCATCATATTAATTTTATTACGTTATTTTCATATCAACAACATATCATTCCTCTGTAAAAATACCTTAATTCACACACTGTGTCAACCTTAAAGAATTTTTCCAGGTTTTGTTCTCAACAAACATCGAGTTGATACAATCAACTAAGAGAGTCGCTCGACATGCCAGCTAAGGGAAAGTTGTTCCTTTCGTGTGCTCCGACGAAGTTTTGTCTCTTCAACCAGATTTTACCTAAGAAAATCGTTTCTTAAAATAATCAATCATAACATAGTCAAACGTGTACTTCAGAAATGTAATGGACAACTTTGTTACGAAACTGACGAAGAACATTTAATTTTACCAGTGAGTGACGTGGTACCTGAAAACCTCGTGGCGGCCATTTGGATTGTTCCCCTAGAGATCAACGGTGAAGAAATTGAAGAATTTTTCAGTAATTACGGAACGGTAATTAGTGTTAAATGTATTGGGTATCCGAGCAGCGGCGTATATGCATGTTCTTTCTATTCAGGTAAGTGTGTAGTTTCTTTTCAAAATTAAATCGTGAATTGCTCAATTACATTTACATCAAGGACTTTAAAATACAGTTGCGAGTGCAAGGACAACAGCTTCAAAATAGTTACGAGAGACCACAACAATCGTCATCTGATCATCAGATTGCAACATCTAGTGACTCAAGACAAACGGCTGTTCCAGTTAACAATTCTGATAACTTTCCACAGCTTCTCTATACATCAACATTGAAAACATTGGAAATGAACTCGACTCCTGACAACCCTGGATTTTCCAAGCTAACGATACAACAGCTGTCTCCCATAGACAACACGAAACCTCCACGCGAAAGTGTGGGTGGGCTGCCTAATGAAGTAACACAAAATTCTCCTCCAGACGTTACAGTTGTTACACACACTACTACTACAACTCAACATTTGTCAGAAGAGGAAAGTCAGTTACAACATTTGACTCAGAGTGATGATAGACCTGTGGCGCCCGTAATAAAAGAAAATATAACACATCCTAGTGACCTGCTTGTATCGTCAAACACCAATTCTATTACAAGCGATATTGTTTCTTTTACGTCATCGCATTATAGTGATAAAGAAGAAAGGGGTGTGACGGAGGGAGTAATAAAATCGGCTTCAGAGAGCGATAGTGATAGTAGTGAGTTCCGGATTAATCAGTGACAGATTTGTCTTTTTCTATTAAAAAAAAAGAATCCTAAGAAGATCAAAGAGAGGATCCTAAAGCGAGTAAGAGTCACTGATTCCGACAAGGGGAGCAAAACCCAAACGACAGGTGAAGTCACTGGAACGATTACAGATATTGGAAATTATCATAGTAAATAATTTTGTTGCGAGAATTACAGGTATGTGCTATTTTCATTTTTCCATTATGCTAATAATAACCATGGCAATATTCATGATACCACTATGGACATACATTGATAAAGGCTCATTCTAACATGTCAACAGCTCTGACTCTTGGCACTTTCAATGTGTGCCACGCCTCATCAGAGGCGAAACTTCTGCATCTAAGACAGTTTGCACTCCACGTATTGTGTGTTTAGGAAACGGTTCAACCTATGTGGGGCATAACTAATAATGCCCAAATTGACAATTATAATTTACAAACGCATACAGGGATATGAGTATTTTACGTCAAGATTTACCATATAATAGTGTTTCTTTACATGCATCTGCGAGACTTACATCACTAGTGCTCCGAAACAGAGTTATCATTGCAGCATACTTACAAAGTGGTTCGCACCAAACATTTGTAAGAAAACAGTTTATATACAATGTCCTTGCTCTTGAATTACAAAAATACCACTGCTATCCCACCATTCCCTTAGGAGTTTTTAATACAACTAGACAGTTAAAGGACAGTTCGGTAGGTAAAAATATCAGTATAGCTTTGGCACAAATTTACAATGAATTTCATTTAATAGATGGATGGGATCTGTGGTCTCCCCGGTGGCACAGTTTTTACTCTACAGGATGGTTCCGTTCAGATTTAATTTATTTATCTCAAAAGTTCAAAAACAAACTTAAAATGATTGAAAGAAAGCGCCTCACCTTTTAGACCACCTGGTTTTATGGTGTAAAGTGCAAACTGACATTGAAGCTCATTTCTCGCCTACTTTTGTGTGGAAGTGTAACAATAGTTTAGGTGATCTACTACAATATCAAGAATTAATATATGCTCTGTGGGTAAATCACTGCATGAATAACAACGACATAGTAACGTGTAATTATGGTGGTGTAATTTCAAACGATCTGTCAAATTTGCCACATTTTCTTTTGAAAAGACCTTCATAAAGGCGAAAAGGAACAACTCCAAAGTGCTTATCCTTACAATATTATACTGAACTCGCACAGACGGATATACAATGGCTCACTAAAGTTAAACAGTTCCAAAGCCAGGTTCGTTTGTTCCATAGTAAGCGTATAGAGGGTCTGCATGTGCGAACGAAGTTAAAAAGTCTCAGTATTATGGAAAGTCCGGCCTATCCGGCATGCATACAAGAGAGAATGCAAGCGAAGTCCAAGCTGACTAAAGTTTTACTGATTCATTAGGTGGGAAGTATACTGGCAGAAATCTGTATAGTGCAGTTCGCCAACACTATAAGCATTTTTACAAACAATATCCAATATCAGGGGTCGAGTATTTTTAAAAGATGTAGATTGGCCCACTATCGCCATTGAACAACAAACAATGCTCGCGAGTCCTATAAATTTTGAACAGATTCAACGCGCTATCAACAATATATATGGTAATGGGTTCGCCCGGAATAGATGGCATAGCCCTTAAATTTTACAGACTATTCCAAAATTTTCTTACAATCAATTCTTACAAAATCTTCAAATTGTCATTGAATTTTCACAAGCAATTGGCCTATTATTGCCTAAAGTGGGAGGTAAATCCACTTCCGATGGTTACCGAATAACTTCGTTATTAAGTACAGATTATAAGTTATTAACTCGAGTAATAACTCATAGATTACAACGTGTGATGAGTTCTCTTCTGGACTACTGTCAGGGGGGAGTTCCTAACACTCGGCCCATCCATGTCATCTTAGCATCGATGAGAGAAGCGATCCAAGCATATCATCATATTACACCGGATTTCGCTTTCTTTTCAATAGATTTTACTAATACCTTCTCTTCACTCAATATTCAATATTTACTACTCACCCTACGTTATTTTCATTTTCTGGCTCAAATAATCCAATTGTTGAATAATCTATACCATGTTCGTACTATTCGTTTAAATATTAATCATAGATTAATGACGGAATTCAGAATGGAACCTGGATTACAGAAAGGTTGTGTGCTTTCCGCCTATATGTTCAATTTAGCTATAGTCCCGCTCATCAAACGAGTCACTCAACATTTAACCGGATTGACTTTAAATACTGTTCATCTAAAAGCTATAGTCTACATTGATGACACCTTATAGTCCGGTAGCCAGAGGGCTAAAAAATAGTGAACCTGGAATTGCGGTACGCCCAAAGTTTTTTGCTGCTTTTTTTTTTTACTGATTTGAGTATGCTAAGCAAGAATCTGCCGGGTGCCACTCTGTCATTGTTGGGAAAATTAAGATACGGGCCCGTGATGTAACTGCCAGCAGTGTTGCCAGATTCGAAACTAAATAATTATGTTTATTTCTTTATTTATTTTTAGGGATCTAGAATGGAGGGGTAAAAGAAAAATATGGGTAAACATATTTTTCTATACTACATGTATAGAAGAAAACAAAGGAAAAAATACATTTAGACTATAACAATACTGCATAAATTGCAATGATGCGATTGGGTGGGTAGTAAGAAAAGCCTTTATTGGAATATCAAAATCTCACTGTTAAATGCGCCAACATAGTTTAAAATATCATATACAGCGATTAACGTTTACTTGAAAGTTCCCTTCATTTCATATTCCTTCCAGAAGTATAAAATCGTCATTTTTTAGAAGAAAAAAAATATTATTGTTGAACAATAAAAGACACAACATTAAAAATACACTACCAGAACTTTCTTCGCACTCCTTTCGTGTACAATGATCTATTTTTGTTCACTATCATTTTCTTCATCCGAATCACTGAAATTGTCTTCTACTGTTCTCGTGAGTTGATTCTCACATTCATCACTACCGCACAGAACATTGTACAGCCAAGCTTGTTTGTAGAGCAACCACATTTAGCAGTAAAACACTTCGGTTCTTGTGAACATGAAAAGCGAATCATTCGTAACACAACATCTGGAGCTACAGCTGAGGTGTCTGGATGCATAACTGGAACCAAGGACTTGTTTATACCGTCTCGAAGCCAATAATATTGAAGTAGATCCATATCTGGAGGCCTTTGTTGCATTTCATTCTTCCAGGTAGAACATTGTAAATGGACTCTTTTGGTGTGATCAACGAAAGCTTCGTGAGTTGGTGGAAGAGCTCTTAAATTTAAGGATGTCATCCTTGAGCTTGGTACTTTCTTGGCCCACATAGAGTACGGTACCTGAGACATGTTCTTCTGATGATCAAACCCATAGTATGAAGCAATAAATTCTGAAGCTTCGTGCACAACTGTGTTCAGATCTGCTGCAGGATTGCCTAGATTTGGGAATGTGTATCCCTTCTTTAAAACGAGAAGTGCCTTTTTCCTTCCTATTACATAAATACTTTCAACAGTGTCGCATCCTGTTAATGGGTGAGCTGCTAGCAAATGTTTAACGATATCTGACGACTTCTCCTTTGAAGATGAAATATCAGTCACTGTCCTTTGGCTGATTGCAGATTCCATAAAGATTGCAAATTATGAGCGGTGCCATTGAATGAGTATTTGACAAGCCATTGGGGGATGATATTTGACAATCAAAGTTATCAGCAATTGTTTGAACAAGTGCGTCATTGCTAGATGGAAGACGTTTTAGTGCAGTCTGCTGTGCTGTGGCAGCTGCTGCTGAACCTCTAAACCTACGAAATTCATCATATGAACAACATACACCGAAATCATGAAATGTCTTAATTAAATTTTTGTTTTGTAAAATGGCGCTAAGTGCAATTTGAAGAGGAGTAAAAGTGTGATTCACAGAAGAGGTAATGACACTTGCGACCAGAAATGCTGATAACGAATAGTTAAGGTTGTTTGATATTTCACGAAGTAGCTGCAACAATGCTGGACTCACGTTAGCTTTTCATTCTTCTTTGTCCAAACTAATATTATATCTCCCTGCCCGTTTTCTTAGATTTCTAGTCTGCTCAGCGATAAGAAGCTGTTTGTTACACATAAGAGGAATCTTCATCATCTGTCACTATTCGGAGCTGCGATGATGCAGTTTATCTGAAAACTAAAATGCTAGCAACTCCCACTGAAGACAGAACCACAATTTCAGTACCGAGCGAATTAATCACATCCTTAATCACAAGTTTTCTTACACGCAACCATCCTTTTCGTAAATACAAGTTGTATACTTCAATAGTATTCCAAATCTTTTTCCTATCTCTTTTCAGATCATTAATAACATCGTTGAGAATTTCATGTTCCGACGATAGTTCAGATTTCTCAATAGATGCAGCAGCCGCTGCCACATTTCATTTTCCCATGAATCTTTTTCTGTAATCGTCGCGATAGCGAGCGTCTCTTTGCATGTAAATCACTAATAGCTCCTGACACTCTTACCTGCACATCCTGACCCCACTTGTTCCCCCTCTCTTTACACATATCCAAGATGAGTTCCTTAAAGGTCTATTGGTTTGGACCACGATCTGCAGTTCTGCAAACTTTGACAGGTCTCCACTTTTCAGGATGTTTTGCATCACGATTTGTAACACAAGTCTCACCACAAAACAAACAATGAGAAAGAAAGTCAAATGTAAGCTCTTCTGAACGACAGTGTTTCACTCTTATGTCTGGTCCGGCTGCATGAGACAAATTGTGCTTTTCCAGATATCTTTTGATGTGAACACTAGATGTATACGTGGAAACACAGTTCTTGTGACACTTAATCAGTAAGTTTTCATCCTCAGTAAGTTTCCTCTCCAGTTCTTCATGAAGAAGGTCACATCTTGATCGGCTCCCTGAAATTATTGACCGAATTCTCGAAAGTCCAGCAGTAAGGAGCACTTCGGAAGTGGAATTACATGATATTGCTCTCGATTTCTGGAATATGCACTTACTCATTCTTGATTTTAATTACACCTGAAACAATGGAAACAGAATGTTGTAAATTACTTGCTAATAACAATAACAAACACAAATTTATTTACTAATATAGGGTAAACATAGGAAGAAAAAAAAGAAATAGCTGGTCAGCGAGAGGGACAAAAGAATAAGAAATATTTTCAAATTCTTACAACAATAACATTCAATAATATTTAATAAACAATTAGATAGACTTTATTCGATTATTTACGCATCAAACATATTTGTTAGTCTGTTATATACTGTGATGAGACTCAGATATTGTGATATACTAAGCAGACCCTCACAATACGTAGCCCATATGTTTTACAGAGCTATTGTGGTTAACAAAACAATGACAATAAAACTGAAAATTTTAGCTTCGTAACCTGGCAACATTGCTTTCATATATTATTTCACGTTTGCTACTAGAAAGATAAAGTACATTAATTCTCACCTATACACCAAGTTTGGTTGTTTTAGGTTGAATAGTTCCCGATATATTGAAGAAAGTGCCTAAAAGCAGTGTCGTAGCGTGGATCTAATGAGGTCACTGATATCTGTGCCCGTACCTCAATTTGCCCAACAATGACAGAGCGTCACCCGGCAGGTTCTTGCTTAGCACACTCAAATCAGTAAGACACAGCAAAAGAACTATGGGGGTACGAGAATTCCAGGTTGAGTGGTCTGGCTACCAGGCTGGTGCGCATATGGAGAAACCTCAAGGATAAAGTTGGGTAAGCATTTGTGAGGAAAAACACTTCAAGTTCTGTTTCAGAATGATTTGTTGTTGCTGAATTCATATCTGCCGTATGCCACGCTGTAACATTCACTGTTTTTCAGAAATTCACAAAAAATAAAATGGCGGTCGAAAGAATTTTTTGTAACGTATAGAACTCAAAATATGTGTTTGTTCGACAAACGTTTGCTCACCGCTCAACAAAATTTCTATTAAAGTTGCCATGAATATTTTTCGATGCTCTAGAAAAGCAATAGCTGAACTCAAAACCTTCAAGCACTTAGTTGTTAGTGTTACCAACCAATTAATTCTTTCCCGATGTATTCCTTACCATTTAACGTATCTGCGCCAAACTTGATATGAACGTTATTCTCTACCCTAGGAACATTATTTTCTTGAAATAACACTGCATCGGTATGTAGGATATTTGGTATTTTCTAAAGATAATACACATATGTGAAGTACATGAAGCATTGTACCAAACTGTTGATTTAATATCAGCTCGAACGTCTTTCATCCGCTGGTACGGGTACAGGTAATCAACTCCTCACAAGCGTCTGGAATTGGCGGCAATGTTAATAAATGAGGGACAAGTGAATTATTCTCCATTTTCTATCGCATGTTAAATGGGAAGGCAGAACTGGGTGCTGCAAATGGGCTTGTCTCCACACTAATGCCTGGTAATGAGAACGCTGTATGTGAAATTAAAGAGAATCTCTGGTTGGTGGGAGTTTCTTTAATGTAATGCCCTTGACGAATATACTAGACCGAACTTCATTCATGTCAGCATTCAGCGCGCCATACACTTTGCAGAAGAAGATTACAGAATTCCGAATGGTGTGGTCGCTAAGGACTGTATCAGCTCCTAATCCTCTCAGCAGATGGTTATGCTGTGCAAACACATCCCAGCACGTCCTCTTCGTATGTCCAGCAATGTACGAAGTTGAGTCACATCCAGTGAAGGCATGGACAGCTGGAAGAAGCTCGAGAACTTGTGGTTCCATCTGCAGCTTTTCTACGATAGTGTTAACTGGAATGTACTTTCTGCTCCTTGGTATCCCTGCTTTCATCCACACTTTCTGGCATGACATCATGTGGAAGTAAGTAACCAGAAGGACTAATATTTCAGTGTCTCTTATCGAGACAACAATGCTTCTTGCTCTGCTTTTAATGCAGTGTAAAATACTCCTGGTGCCAGCTTCTTCGTGTTTGACCTACAAGTCATTGGTGTCAAAGGTTGCATCAGAAGCTTCGACCCTTTCCTCATCACTGAAGCCACCTGCAACAACTATGTCTTGTTGGATGGAGCTTGCAGAATCAGCTGGTGTGAGAGAAATTTAGCAAGATCTGCTTTGTTGTTATCTGCAATAATAAAGTTCTCCCACTTTGCAGGAAGAGGCACATCTCTGCTATCTATTGGTTTATTGATTCTCACAGAGTCTTTTCCACGCCGTTTCCGTGTGCCACTCTTGATTGGGTGATGGTAGTAACGATCAAAAATGATATCAATGCGCTGGAAGTGGTCCCAACTGTGGTAAACATTTTGAGCAAAAGTATCTGCAGGATCTCCGAAAGTGTGTGCTCCCTGTGGTTTTCCAATTGCTATTACCAGGGCCTGTCCATCAATGATTAGCTGTGATTCGCCGTCAAAGTCTTTGGCGTCAAGTTTGTTGGGACAAGGAATACGATCAGTAAATATTCCAGCAAGAATTGTTTTTTAGCCTGAGCGAAGTTGCCCATTTGCTTCTGCAAGAGATAGAGGAACAACGAACAGTTCATGCACCATCATGTTTTTAAGGTTGACTGGACGTCCTGCTTCATATGCAGAAATGAGTCGCTGCAGAATGTTCCTATCAGCTTTCACTGTTTTTATCTTCCCAGTTTTTGCATCTGACTGTTTCACTTCATACAAAGATGCAAAGGTCAGATACTTGTTTTGAGGCAGCTTGCCCCTAAAATTTATCGTTCTTTCTTCAGTTGGCAGAAGCCTGTCCTTGACAAAGGCATCCAACCGACCTTGTACTTCCTGTGCAGCTGTCAACAGATCATCCTCAATGTATTTTTCTTGTTTGCAATGTTTTGCAATATCTGAGGAATGTTATTTGAGAAAAGACCAAATCCCTGCAAAACTAAAACCAATGCATCTTCATATCTCGAATCCAACTTCATGCTGCCTTTCATTGTCTCATTGCGAACATAGTTTTCGTTGCCTAGAAGGCCGAAAGCAACTTTTGTGTCGTGGGAAAGTTGAGATCCGAGATTGAAAGACAGAGCCCATCTGCTGAGAGCTGAGGTGCACCTCGTGATAACAATAATGCCTCCACCTTTCTTCCCAATGCAGCCAAGCCACTCCTGACTCTGATATGGGTCAACTTGGTTGAAGCGCAGTGGCCAACACCTGACAACAAAGTTATCAGCTTCAAACTCCTTCTTGACCTCTTCTGGAAGCTGCTGCATCTCGTCCAGGTAGATGGTGCCCCAGCGAGCATAGTTCACGTGATTGTAGTGCATAAAATATTGCAACATTCGCTGGAAAGCGTGGAGATGCAGGTCCCGAATTCCATCCCCCTGAACACGAGTAAACATTAGAAGTATGTGGTCCATCTACATATATCCCCCACCAAAACATAAAGTTCGGGTTCTCGTTATTTGAAATGAACGCTGGTATGATGGCTGTAAGCTGTTCTGATTGAAGCAGTGACACAAGTTCTTCAATATGGTCACTTTTTGTTTTCTGAATCATATTTTTTAGTTCTGGATTATTCTCTTCTATGAAGCTTAGCAACTGCGGAAGTAGTATCTCCATAAAGCTTGAAGAGTGTTCTTGTTAGCTCTCATTCCTTTCGTAAGATAAGATAAAATAAAATGAATTGAATGGGTGGTGTTACCTTACGCCAGTCTCGATAATTCCTTTCGTGTAAGATGTTCCTGCTAATACCTGCTAGGCAGGTTATGCGCTAATTAGGTTGCTCTCAACCCCAAGCTTCCACTAACCCTGATGATTGTACATATTTGCCAATGACTTGCAAGAATATTATGGCATTGTGTAACCCACCTAGCCTAATAATGAGGAAGTCGTGGTAATCATTTTTTGCCCATTTCAGCTCCATCAGTTTGAAGAACAATGCTTCATCCACCGTAAGAACGAAATGCTGGCCAAGTTTGCTGGCCAGGTTCTTGCATCTCAAGACGACAGTATTTAACGTATCCAGCTTACGTGGAGGTCCCTGGATGATGGACATGTAACCGATACTTGTCATGTCAGGTAAAGTTTCGCTGTGCCTTTGGTTAAAGCTTGTCCAGCCTTCCTTGACGTCTCTTTCATCTTGACGCGGTAGAAAAAATGCGATGTCTCGTGCAGTAGCTTCTGCAATTGAACTGTTCTCTGATTTTTGGAACCACTTCTTCCTTGTGTTTTCTGTTGACTTTGGACAAGATGTTCCTTAAACTGCTCCGGCAGGGAAGAGCTCTTCCATAACCTTTGGTACTTGAAGGCTTGACCTTTTTGATGGTTTCAATTATTTCATCACCATCATGTCGTTCTCTGGACCACATTGCCAATCTGCCATTTGTGTAGCATGGAAGGTGTTTTTTCCGTCCAGCTTGGCGTCGTTTATGTCGATGTTGTAGATTTTTAAAAAGTTTAAATCTACCACTTACGAAATTAGGAGGAATCACAGCTCCTGTTTCATCATCCATGGTTTACAGCGTTTACTCTGCAATAGCAGTGTCGACCTGCAGCAACCTGTGATAACTGATTATATGTCCTGCACTATGAAATAAAGACACTAGTTCCTTTGATCGCGTCACTTGATGCAAGGTGTTTGCAAGTCCGACATGCTTAGGTGTCCAATGTTTTCCATCAGTTACGTTGTAGACAAGATCTTGGGCTATACTTAGAACCCTTCTCTGAGTATCAGCTTCCTTCCTGTCCAAAGTTATTTCCTCATCATCCTCTGGATCTTCTTCCAATAAGTTTAAGCCACCAAACATCAAGCGAATGAACATGAATACTCTCCGGAACACAGTCTATCATTTCATTCACACTGACAAGGAATCCAGTGTACTTGGGTTGCACCAGAATATCACTTCTTAGTTTTAACGCAACGTGGATTAATTCCAAGAAGCTATCATCATGACACTGATATGCAGGGAGTGCGCAAGACTCTTCTTCCTCCTCTGAAATGGGCACATGTCCAAATTTCCTAGGAACAAGCAAATACATCTCGGTTTGGCATTGCAACGAAGTCATAATAATTCTGCACATAGATTTAAAGCTTTTCCTTGAATGTGGCTGTTCTGCTCTTATATGACGATAGTACCTCAACATCTGCTTTTACTGCTAAGTCACAGTATCTGTTTCACACTTCATTTAGTTGAATAACGTGCCCCTCGCTTGCTGATTTTCTGATCTTACTGATTAACCATTCTATAGCAATACCTGTTTCAGCTGTTGTTTACTTCTTGATTCATTTCGCTGAAACTTTTTGAAGCAGTTTGGATGATATTTCCCTTCCGCTGCGGTGAGATCACTAACTCCGGCTAGTCGTGTACGGACGTGTCGGTCATATTAGAACAAATTTAGTATATGGTTACTCATATTGAATGTGGTCACAGAGATAACGTTCCTTTAATATTAGAGTTCTAGCAGAAGATACAAAGCTCCCAATTGACTTATGGTGTTGAGCTTCTCAGCTTTTTGGGTAATAAGCAACTTTCGGATCCTAAGCTGTTACCTCTCTTTTGTAGTCGCTGCATTTTACTCTTGCTTGTGAAGGATGAAAAACATGACTTATACCACCACAGTACGTTGATTCCTGATGATACCACTGTTTGGATCCGATTGATTGCAGATCTGTTGTCTGTGTCAAGCAGTTTATTTATTGTCTCGGAAGCATGACTTAACGTCTCTAGACCTCGTTCGGTGCCACATATGTCGTCAAGTCAGAAACACAACAAAATTCCAAACTACCGTAATGACACCAGCACTCTTGAATGAAAGAACTGGACACTAATGATAGCGTTGACTTTATCTTCCGTAAACTAAATCACCTCAAAAATACGTTGTAATGACGAAAGATAAACCAAGATTATAAGCATGGAAGTTCAATACACTACTCTGCAAGACTTGATATTTGTCTTAACTACATACAAACAACTTTAACAGAATGCGGATTTCAAAGTTTATTTCATTAAAATTTCTATTTTTATATCATATTCCGTCCTTATTGTTAACAAAAAGCTCTTGTGAGTAATGTTAGTTTCAGTGAACTTAAGTTCTCTAGCGACTTCCATATAGCTCCGCAATATACCTGTCAATCTTGATACACAAAATATTGCGTAGTGTCTACATTTTTTCTGGTGAATATTACAAAACAACGGAGACCTAAATTCGGTGGCATACGGTGGATCTGTATTATGTAGACATTGAACTTTGCGAAAATACTGTATGCCAACTTTTCCTCGAAAATGCCCACTAGGTTAGAGATTTTTTACGTTGGTGCCCAGAGTACATGGATAGCTACCTCGGACAGCGAAATGCAATTTATTATGGAAAGATTACGACACTTCAGCCTAGCTTCCAACATCTTCCACAATTCTACTAAAACCAAAATACTCACATTTAATCGATCAGATGACATTGCTTGGCATCATCATGGGGAGGTGGTAAAGCAATTTAAATTCTTGGGCATATGGTGGACAAACACAATTCCCACTACCATTTCTCTAAATGCTGATGCTGGGCAGCTGGCAACTGATGCTCCAATGCTGTTTTTAAATCCCCAACCGTTTACATCAACCACTTCTGCTAAAATCACTTTGAAGGCATAATTTCTAATAAATTTGTTTTTATTCTTACCGGTTGGGATTTGCGAATAAGCACGCCGCCAGCAAGTTGGATTTACTTTCTTGAAAGATAGTTCTGAAATCTAGGACATATATAAATATGTATAAATAAACCGTTGAGAGGAGCGAGTTTCATGCCTGATTTAACAACACATTTGTTATGGTCTGTGTAGCTAAGTAGTCAGAAGGTCAGACTCTTATTCTGAAGGTCTTTGGTTCGAATCAACCACAGGCTTTCCAAATATTTTCTTCTAGGAATTAAGCAGTGCAAATAATGTTCGCGATTGATACTGAAATAGATTCATTCCGCAGAGAGTGAAAAAAACAAGACAGAGAGAGAAGGGGCAGGGAGAGAGAGGCTGAGACAATGTATTCATAAGGGTTCAAATTTCATTTCTTTCCATGCCTTGCGCCATTTTTCTTTCCCTTTTCATTGTTATTTTCTCTTTTTTCGCTTTCCCCCCCGTGTTCTACCATCCTCTCTCTCTCTCTCCCTTTCTCTCACACAAACTCTTTTTCTCTGTGGGGTCTTAACAAGACAAGAATTTCAGTTTTGTCTATCTATCTCGTGGTTTTCTACATGATGCTGAACGAAGCTATTCTTACTTCCTCCAAACGGAAGAATATCCTGGCATGTCATATATTGCCACACATTTGTACAGTCATGTTAGTTGTCTAACTATTAGGTGTATAGTGAAAGAATTTTCCTTGAGGAAAGAACTATTCTTTCTTAGCACTCCAACCTCCACTTATTTTTGTAACTGGCTGTACGTAGTAAGAGAAAATATTCACACAGAATAATAAGGCTACACAGAAATTGCTGCAAATCCTGAAACAATTAGAAATAGAAATATCTAAGTTTTAATTAGAATGAGAAAGAAAAGCACTAAGGGAGATTAATACACTATATAAGACAATAGTATTAAACGAAGAAAACTATACTATGTGATTTTGCAAGTGGATTCAACAGGCTCATCGATTACAAAAAGTAACGAAATTCAACCATACTTTAAACCAAACACATCTAAGGCATACAACACAACCGACGATTCTGATGCACAAAACTGCATTGCATAGTATTTTTCTGTAACACCCATAAACGAAAGGAGAAAACTACTAGGTCAATGACAGTGAGCCTAAATTTTGAACTTTCAGAAAGAATCCAATTATGCTTTTTAGGGTGAACTAACAATTTTGATATAAGTCTATCATATCAGACTATGGGATCCTCTGATCAGCCACTGAACTCAGAATCGTCGGCTTTCCTCCCATTAACGACCCGAAGCACACGACGTTATCGACTTGAGCGAGGCGGCTGGATTATATAGAATCTAGAATCACATCTTCTGTCCGAAGAATGATCCCTCGCTTTCATGCTGAACGGCTTCAAAATATAAGCTGACGCAAACTAGATATAATTTTAAAATTCCATACTTAAGTATAGCGTTATTATTTTAACTATTACCTTTGTTTCTTCTGTGTTACATTATGTTACTCAAGTTTTTCATTCAATCATGTTGTTTTCTCTTGTTAATTTATCTTCATTCCTTCTTTTCTTCCTTTCCTTTCTGTCTCTATCTCTCTTGTACGTATGTTCTATTAGTAACAACGAATTATAATTTATCTACATTCAAATTTTATGTTAATATGTACCATTCTTTCTTTATCCGTGATTGTATTGTAACTCTTAATTTGCATTACTCAGGTATCATTTTATCATAGCTACTTCTGTTCTGAGATTTATATTTTTCTTATTTTTTTCAGTTAACTGAAATGCTTTGCTGAACAAGAATTATGAATTTGCCTCTAAGGTATTATTATTATTGTGCATCGTCATTTTTGTTGCATTTATTATTGTATTCATTAAACATGGCAAAAATCGTTGCTGGGAGGGGCGTTAGGTATTGGTATTTAATATTTATTACTAGAGTCTGGAAGTTTACGTATGGAAGTATACAGGTAAATAACTACTGAAAACTTTGGATATGATCACTAAATCTAATAAAAACAGGCATTAAGAAATAAAAGTAGCTACTGAAAAACCTTGAAAAATAGATATCAAAATGTGAAAATTGAAAATACGCACTAAACTAAAACATAGTCACTAAAACTTGGAAAATAATCAATAAAATCTCCAAATTAGACACTTATTTTTTAAAAAAAATAGCACTGAAAACATTGAAAGTAGGAAATAAAAAATCTAAAAAAAATGGCAGTAATGTGTTGAAGATAGGTAACAAAATATGAAAATTGGAGCTAGAATTTCTCAAAACTTAGGCACTAGTAGGAAAAAGAAGCTATCCTTTAAATTTCTATATTTAGTTTTTTGACATCATAGAAGTCAATGACCTTAAGTAAATTTATGACTTTGGTGAATGACCTAGAGGAGGTAATTGCTCTTATGACGTTGAAGGCTGGCGGGTATTGACCTAACCTAAAGGTCATTAACCGCTTACGGGTACATGTTTTGGTCATTACACGTCATGATGCTTACGACGTTCATGGCTAGAGAGTATTGACGTAACCCAAAGGTTATTGACCGTTCTAGATTTTTAAATGTTGAGGTAACCTACGTTTTTTCTTGAATATTTATGATTGGGAAATAACTTGGGCATAATGACGTTAACTGTTTATTAACATTTTATTGTTGTCTTGGAAGATGCCATAACATGAGGTTTCTGAAAATTGAATGGTGAAAGTACCTCATTCATTACCTTTGTATAAATTGCTTGTGTTTAGTTGAGTTTTCGTCATGACACAGAACGGTAGTGTTGTGAAAACTTCAGTAGAGAAGCTCTCTTGTGGATACCGTTCAAAATGGGTAGATCAACCGTGCATACGCATTTGAGATACGAAAGAATTCTTTTTGTTCTTCATGCATATTGTGAAAGGAGAGAAGTGAACATCGGTGTATGGGATATCTAATTCCTGGATTTCCGTTAAGTGAAGAAACTCGTTTGCAATATTTAAAGATAGTTTTTATCGAGTATTAGTAAATCCGAAGAATATAGATAAAATATTTAAGTTATATGTAAATACTCATATTAGAGGAAAACATTTAAAGGCGAACCTTGAATATGGTCTTCGTTATTTACTAGGAAGCAGAATATTTACTGGAACTCAGTGAAGAACTTCTAATAAATTACAGATTTGCTGCACGTCAGTAGGTGATTGAACTAAGTGTAAAAGGTAATATAATTTCACAATGTGATGAGTTTAGAAAAATAATATTGGTGTGATCAATCTTATTGCATATACAGTTTTATTTTTTCTGTAGAAGAAATCGAACGTGCTGCATTATAATTAACAGACTTTGAATTTAATTGTCCTACATCATCAGTAGTGAATAACATTGAAAATGATAATGAATCTTTATTAGAAGAGAAAAGAGTGAACAGTGAACCTTTAAGTGATTCTTCACACACTTGAGGAATATTATGAACCTAAAGTTACATTTTCTGCTAGTGGTGAAAATATTATACATAGTGACATTGAATATAAAATGGAGTCTACAGAAACTGTGAAAGATTCTTATGAAGTACGGTAAGTGAAAATCTTCATGTAACCGTTTCTTGTAAAAGTGATGGAAACTCTGTTATTTCGCCTTGTCAGTGCGGCAATAATATTATTGAGGAATTATATATTTGGGAGGCTATAGATAATTAGAGAAATATTGAAAGTTTCCTCATGTGTCCAGCGTGTTTTTTAACATAGGTAATCAGTTAGCACATGCTTGCCTTGGCTGGGATATAAATGAAGAGAAGCGTGCTGAATTTTTAAATGATCGTACTTGGAACGCAGTGTCTAAACCCTTTGCAGTGGGGGTATATTTCACTCTTGCACTTTAGAAACAGTGAGATCTTTATAAAATAAACCCAATTAAGTGTAGTGGCTCTACTTTAAATATTACATAGGAATGTTTATATGAACTGAACACAGGATGTATAATATCGAAACATTTACTTGATCAAGTAAATAACCATAAATAATTTGGGGAATATTATGAGATCTATCAGAATGATGGTCATTCTACTATTCCAATGAACACATTTTTTAAGAAATGTAAATTACTTATTAGAGACATGGAATTTGTTGCTCAGTTAATTTCCACAATTATTTAAGAACAGTTTTCTTCAGTGAAAAGTCTAGATTGTTCAAGATAATATATTATAGAGATGCAGGGTTTTAAAATTTCACCTCATGAGTTTATTGAACGTGAATTTTGTATTTTTGCAAGTGATGCTAGTGTAATTAAACATGCTATGATTAAACTTCCCTGTGAAATAATTAAATTAGGATTAGCCTATCATAAACAATGTGTATAGTTAACTGAAAAACTCCAAGGATTATCATGTGATAATTCAAATGGATGCACTATAACTATTATTCGAAAAATAATTACTTAATTGTCTGGCGTTAAAGCTGTATTCCTTTGTAAAGACAGCCAAAATGCAGAGTGGATTTGTAAATTATTTCAATTGAAATATGTAAAAAAAATGTGTGATGAAGGATGTCCTTGGTACATTAAATTTTAATATTGATATAAAGCGTTGTACTTACCATGTTCCTAAAGAAGTGAGCACACGTGCACTGAGAAATTGTATGCACTTCAATGCTGGAAAAAGTTACAATTATTGAATGAAGTATCAGATAATTACTTTAAAATAAAGTTTGGTCTTCACTTGTATTACTTCCCTAAGTAAATATAAAAACGTTATAAATAAATACCTAATGATTTTTTATTTACGTTAAAATGAAAATAGTTTATAATAGAAATGAAAAAATCCTATTTTGAAATAGTTTTAATTTTTGATTTAAGATAAAAATAAATAAATGCGTCTGTTTTTAGAAAAGTACAATTTATAAATAAAATTACAGTTTTATTTAGAAAAGCATACTTAAAAGTTTAATTAACAGTTTTTGTTATAAAATCATACTTTTATTTAGAAAGTATACTTTAAATTCAAAGTGTTGTTTATAATATTATAGTCTACTTTAAAAAGCATACCTTGAAAGTTTAATATTGATATACCACTTTATAACACCATAGTTTTGAAAAAGTTAAATTTACAGTTTAATTTAGAAAGTATACTTAAAATGTTAAAATTAATATTCAGTTTTGCAAAATCATAGTTGTATTCGAAAGTACTTCTTTTAAGTAGAACTATATTTTTTCTAAAACAGAAGATAGTTTTCCATATTTGGAAAGTTTCTATTTAAATCAAAAGTATATATCTTTATTCATGTTTAATAAGATAATATATAATTAATATGTTGAACTTACTTTAAAACTGCATGGAACATCAAATAATTTATAGAGATATTGTATAATAAATAATAATATTAAGTGTGAAATATTAACTTTATATTCACACTATATACATATAAATTTATAGAAGGGAATGTTTACACATTTACAATTCGGTCAAAACTATTTTTTATTTCATCATCCTTATCATCATCAGTTTTTCTTTCTCCCAATATCATTATCATCAATACTTTCATAATGCCTATGTTGAGTTTTTGTTATTTCAAAACAAAATTTACACAATAGAGATGGTGGTGGTGTTGATGTTGAGGATGATTCTACAGTTCTTTGTTGTGACGGTACTTCTAAAATTGGATGATTTTCTATTTCTTTTTTCAGAGGAAATTAGGAGATATCCTGAATTGCTGATGTTGAAAATGATTGTACTGCTCTTTGTGGTGATGATAATTCTAAAAAATGTATATTTTTTTATTTCTTGTATCAGATTAAATGAGGAGATACCCTGAATTTCTTGACTAATAGAGACGCTGGGGAATATTCGAAATAATTATTTTCCTCCTCCTCAAACTCTCTAGTGCTTCTTATGTTACTAAAGCTAGTGTTTATGGAACTGATGATTATGCTGGTATCTATATCAGCTTTTCTCTCTTTACTGGAGAGTAGGACACCTCTTCATACACTTTTCTCTTTCTGATAATAGTTCTTTGTTCTATAATGAATTCGGAGAAATAAACACTATTTTTAATCTTGCGAAATGTGATTCTTCACCTTGAATCCAGCGTTCAAGATATCGTTCCTGATTAACATTTTCACGCATTGTGTAATAAGGTGAAGAAGAAAACATCATAATCCTGTAAAGAAAAAATATCTTTTAGTTTGATTCATTGGATTTGATAGTAAAGATACATTTACTATTATGTAATATATATATCTAATTTGAATATTTAATATGAAGAAAAGAATATTTAAATACTATGTGGAATTTTGTCACATGCACAGTTCATGATTACAATTATTTAAGTTAGAAGTTTTTATTTAAGTTTCTTACTCTTTTACGTATTCTCCTTTTGCTTGATTAATTATTTACTCGTATGTAACGTTCTTTTTTCTTTAAAAGAAAAGAAGAATAAAAAGTATTTTGATAAAATATTACTATTGATAGATATACTCTTCTAATTTAGAGACAATTAGAAAATATATATTTAGATTATATTAAGTTTGTATTTACAGAAAAGTATTTAATAATATATTAAAATTTATATTAATTAGATTTAAGATAAGTAGAATTGTAAACGTAATGTGGAAAAATAAGTAGAAAGTGTTTAAGAGAAATTAGAAGTTGATATTTTAATTTTCTTTCTTTTCATTATTCATAGGTTACTTAAATTATTTTCTGCTCATTTCCGTTAAATCTTTCACAGATAAATGTAGTATTTACAAGTTGTAACTCGCTTATTAGTACCATAATTTTTAACATATTTAACTAATTTCTCTTTGAAGAAAAGATGTCTGAGATTAAATGTAATTTAACCTATAGTGCATCAGCAGGTTTACAGGATGAATTTATTTTATATTATGATTCCACTCTTCAAAGGACATTTAGTGAAAAGTTTTTTCAATCAATCTTAATTAAGTGAAAATGAAGAATATCGTCATATGAGCAGAAAGTCATGTCCGTGTGTGAGGAATGAAATTTGTAAACTGTGTATTATCCATCCTATTAAAAATTGGGGATTTTAGAAAAATATAGCATTATTGTCTCCTTTATGTTTCTATATTATTCGTAATGATCACTATGATGAATGTATCAACATAAGTTTAGTTAAAGAATACGAGGAAAGGAGTCCTACTTGCCAAGCAATGATGCTTCCTCTTAACTTTTTTCAAATTTATAATATTTTTATTAAACATATAGAATTTAATAAAATAAAAAGATTTCATAATTTTTGTGAATTAGTTTTAGAAAAGGAGGAATTAGTGACAAATATATTAATTGAAAGGGAAATAGTCTAAAAGCTAATACTAATTGAAAGTAAACGAAAGTTTTCACTTAATAATTGTATGTTTAATAAAAGCTTTGTAGAAAGATCCTTTTTAACTTTTAAACTGTTTATTTTTTAATGAGTACTGTTTAATCAATGAAGAATATAACGATTTTATTAGAAATTTATTGAATATTTATTTTTTATTTTCTTTACATGAAATGTAGGTTAACTTATAACGGATCTTTGTTTAGCAAGTTAAGACCTCTTTCTTTATTTTTAACTTATATGCGTCTTGCAAAGTATGTCATAAAGTGAAATGGAAATATATTTTAAAATTTGCATTCATCGGTTTCCTTAGCTATGGCAGAGAAAGTTAGTGAAATTCCCTTTAGAGATTTACGAGACTTGATTGGTCCCCCTTCCCCTTCAAAGATGCATTATATAAAAGTGTAGAGAAAATGAAAGAAGTTGAAGAAGATCAACCTTTTGTGTATTCCCAAGTGAGAGAATGAATCGTATTTTAACAGTGATTGTAGTTATTGTGTTTTCGAAAGTGAAAGTGACAGTGATGGTGACAATAAATCTCACACTATTACTAGTTTTACTCCGTTATAATCAAGTATAGAAGTGATATGTATTTCGGACACTGATTCAATTATAAGTGTAGACGGAGAGAATAAAATTTCATCTTCAGTTTTATATCGTAGTGAATTGAAGAAAAGTGACAGAGGAAATTAATTTTAATAGGTGAAAACAACGATTTTAGTAAAAGTGAAAAGAGAGAAGAAGGAGAAAATATTTCTTTTGAAGATTCTTATCCTTCAACTATGATTTCATATTCATGTGAAAATACTAAAATTCCAAAAAAATGTATTTATATGGCTAGTAAAAGTTGGAAATACGATATGTGCAGCGTGTTTTCATAAGATGAATATTCGTGCGAGACACCTATGTGTTATACATTCTGTAAGTGGTAATCAGAAAATAGTAAGGCACACGTTAAAAAATTATTAGATCCTATTTATCTTTTTGAAATTTATATACTTATTTATTTAAACATGAACATTTTAATAATAATATTGATACTTTTAAATATAGTTTATGTACTTTACTTATCATTAAAGTTAAAAATTTAACTGGTATATTAATTGAAAAGATCTAGATGCAAATCCAGATAGTGAGCGAGTGAATGAATCTTTCATCTGAAGAGTATTAACACTTAGTGCATTGTATAAAAAGCAAAATTCATGTAAGTATTTATGATAACCATGTATATTTTCTATACAAGAAAGTTTGTATATCTTATTTAAAACATGAAAAAAATAATAGAAAAATAGTGGGAATTGTTAACAGCGCTGCGCGGGTGGGCGAGCGGTGTGCTGGCGGCACTGACTACGCGAACGTTGTGCGACGGACCGTTTTTTACAGTTTTTTACACAGCGCGGGGCAGGCAGAATACGATAACTTACGTAGCGCGGACCTCGTTAAAAATACTTGCGTTGCGGGCGGCGGAACCGGGGCGGCGGCAGCGGCATATTAAAAATAAAAAAGTTACATTAGCTTTTACTAAAATAAAATTTATGTGCCCTTTTAAATAGAAAAGCGTGATATTATTATTTACTTCCAAGGAGTGTAATACTGAGAAAAACATTTTCTTTATTTTCAGAAATTTACAATTGGTTTCTCTAAAGTAGTTTTCATTTACTTTTATCTTATTCCTATCATTAGAGAAATGTCATATTTTAATAAACACGAAAGTATTTTCTTTCATATTGTCATGATACTCATTATTATGTCATGTGTTAAAAGGTTTGAAGGAGAAAAAATAAATTCCTAAGAACATCTAAACATGGAAGAGAGAAAGAGAAAAATAGAGATGTTATTCTTCCTTTACAGCTTTATTGTTGAATTTACTTTTTAAGTTTTCCTAATTTCATATATATATAGGGTGTCCCAGAATTCTTTCCCTGATTACAAAAATTCATAAGTTATAAAATATAACACATAGACAAATACTTTTTATCTTGAATTGCAAGTAACATGTTCAAGTTTTTGTCTACACAATTAACAAATTTCTAGTGAGGATCCTAAAGTTGTCCAAGGGTTTTCAAGCTGAATTCTAATAACCAGGCGATTTTTATGTAGGATGCGGTGCACTGATTTCTTAGGAATCTGCGACTCACGTGAACCTCTGCCGACAGACTTCTTGGGATCTCTCACGAGGGCGTCTCTTACTGTCTGAAGTGTCTGCGCACTAGGTCTAGGCGTGCCTGTTCTAGGGAGATCACTGACCCTGCCTATTTCCTTAAACTTAGTATACCACCACATCTTGATGCTTTTAACATCTGGTGGTTGTCTATGGTATGCCGTTTGGAATTGTGTCTGGACTGTTTTTGATGACTGTGTCTCTTGGTACCAGAGGACACATTGGGTTTTCTCACATGTTTCTGCAAATGGTGTCCGATTCCGCTGTTGATACGTCATTGGGCCCTGTAACAAAAAAACACAGTAAATATGTACACTAAGACTTGAATATGTTACATGCAATTCAGGATAAAAGAGTATTTGTCTATGTGTCATATTTTATGCCCTATGAATGTTTGTAATCAGGGAAAGAATTCTGGGACTCCCTGTATATATGTATGAAATTAGGAAAACTTAAAAAGTAAATTAAACAGTAAAGGTGTAAAATATAAAAAAACTTTCTCTCTCTCTCTCTTTCTAATCTTTAGATGTTCTTAGGGATTTTTTTCTCTTATTTATGTGTGTGTATTAATTTATAATTAAAATTAGATGATTACACATGTTTTTCTGAGTAGAAAACTTCTGAAAAGGAGAAGAGTAGCTTCATTAACTTCATTTGTACTCATCAATTAATGATACGCAAAGTTATAAAGAAATGTTGTTATCTGATCTGTGGAAAACAATTTATAGTAAGATCAGTCTTAACATGTGAGAATATTTTTTTAAAAAAAAGTATAATATTCTACGATCTCTAAGAAACCTTTAACCATGAGAAATAAGAGAGAAATGAAAGCAGGTGGAAAGACTTAAGATATCTTTCATTTAATCAAATCTTAGATCATAGGCTTAAGTGATATTAATTTTCCTATAATTTATTATAAAAGAAAGATCTGTTATGGGAAGTTGTAGATAATTCATGTTAATGTAAGAAAATATAAAGATTATTTTTTCTTTCGCACCTTTATTGTTCCAGAGGGATTTCATAAAAATTAAATAATTTTTACAATTCCACCCTGAGCATAATTAATGTGTGAACGAAAATAAAAGGGTTGAACAAAGATATTCGAAAGCGAATGTTTGGGTTATAGAATTTTTTTAAATACTAAACAAGGTCAGTGAGTATCTAAAGATATGAGAGGGAGACAGAGGGAGAGAGAGAAATAAGAAAGTTCTAGAAAGATCATGATCTAATACGGAAAATGTGGGAGACAAAAAAGAAGAAGGTTTCTAGAATTTTACTGAAAATAAAAGGTCTGTTATAGGATAATAAGCTCAACAAAAATTTTAATATGTTAGAGAAAGAAAAACGAATGTTCTAGAAGCCTCCTTTTAAGTTTCCACTCCATGAAAAAAAATTATTAATATTAATGTACTTTTCACAATCGGTCGCAGGCATAATAGAAAGAGAGAAAAATAAAAGTAGGTTAAGGAACTTCTAAAGATCTAAGAAAAAGAAATGTTCTTGAAAAGAAGGTTATCAAGTATTCTAACATGTGAAAATAACTACGAATGTGAAAAACTTAATCCCGGACTGAAAAATACGACACACTTCTCCAAGAGAAGTTCACTAGCACGATTACGCGGAAAGTATGCTCCCCTATACATAAAATAATTTTCCTTTTCACTATGTTTATAGATAACATGTATTAGCAATTATGATGAAATAAAAAACTAAAATGTGCTTTCACCTTATTTTATATTTGCAGAATAATAAAAGATGTGAATTTTTCGCGCTTTTAGTACTCATGATTATGTTCTGTGTTAGAAGGTGTGAAATAGAAAAAAACGAATTCCTACGATCATCAAAAGACGAGAGAGAAATTTTTATTTCTTTTACACATTTCGTGCTCTACGTAAGCGTGGTCATCAAAATATCATAACTTTACAGTTAGGTTACGTCAGCATCATCAGACTTATAACGTGTACAGTTCATTAAGCCTTTTCTAAAAATTCATTGTTTTGCTAAGTGTATTACTTTAAAAATCTCCTTTTACACTGACTACTTTAAATTTCGGTATTTAATCTTTAAAATAAATGGAAAATTGATTTTAAATTTGAATATTAGTATTATAACAGAATAACGAAAAAGAATATATTGTATAAAGGCCATAGCTTGTGAAATACTTTAGATCATTTTCTTTTGTGTTTACGAATACTTTCTCTTAATTCACGAGAAATTCACATTTAGTGAACTTAAAGTTACTGTTTTCTTTTACGAAGAAATGAGAAGTTTTCTGTAAAGCGGAAATGTTCTTATTATTTAACAATAAGTGTATTCCACTTTTAAATATACAATAGTTCATTAAACTCGACTAATAGGTTACGCTCCTTTTAAATACTTTTCCACTCTCCAGACAGAGGTGAACATAACCTTACATTTTCTACTTCTTTAATTGTTAACGAGGTCAAATAATAAGAGGGGCCTCAGCTGGTTTAGCGCACACCTTTGGTGTTAACAGTTGTTAAACTGAGTCCAGCTCATGCCATGTGAACTTTATTTTAGACAAACACCATGTGCGTTGGGTTTTTAGGGTGTTTTTCCTTTCCTACCACTTTTTCTTTTTACCAATATTTCCCATCATGATTATCATTATCATCCATACGGCTTGAGCTATAGTTATCTAAAGTTCTTTTAAAAAGTTCAAGATTTAAATAATGAAAGTCTTTGTGAAAATCAATTACTTTTTTCTGCGTAATTCAGATCTATTCCTTAAATCCCACCTGTTTGACAGAAAAGAACCTGGAAATCCACCCTCAGAACGGATACTAGGAAACACTTCCTTTACGTCTATATTCAATAATGGATCAGTGGGGATAAAAATAAAACAAAACATAGCTTCAATTATTCACATACACTCATTTGCGCTCAGTATTTTATAATTTAATCCTCTATCGTGTAACCTTAGAATATGGAAAATTGAGATTCCTTACTTGAAGCCTATAACCTGTTGCTTTACTAACAATGACAGTACCAGCAGATTAACCAAGTTAAGTTATGTACTATAAATAAGGCATAACATTTGAGCCCCACTGTCTTCTTATGTCGAATGTATTCTTTCCATCACAGGAAATTTCAATGCCGCTTCTGCAAATTCAAGCCTACAGAGTTCAAACTTTAGAGAAAAATTTTGTATGCATTTCAAGACTTTAGTCTGTGCGAATTCTTTATTTTCTTTTCTTTCTAGTGCTGCTAATGCAAATTCCAGCCTACCGAGTTCAAACTTTAGAGAAAAAAGGTTCAAATGCATTTTAAGACTTTGGTCCGTGCGAATTCTTTATTTTCTTTTCATTCTATTACGCAATACTAATGGAGCAGAACTTCAAAGAAATATAAAGAGTTGGAGGAACACACAAGTGTTAAAATTATTTAAAGAAAACTGGAAGTTACTTAAATGAAAATGCTGCGCTGGATGTGTGGGAGAATAAGAAGAGAGAAAGTGAAAAAAGAGGAACAAAGTAGACTGTAGAGTTATCTAAAAGATAGAAGAAAGAACACTGCAAATGTATATGCTTATGTGATGAAAAGAATGAATGACTGTATTCAAAGGAGTGATGTCAATTCAAGTGGAGGGCAAAAGAGGCAGAGGGAGGAAATGCTGGAATAGCGTTACGAAAAACTTCTGTAAAACGGTCTGTCAGGGGAAAAGTTTAGGACAGGGCTTTGTAGAGAAGACTCATGAAAAACGTAGCCCCTCGTGCGAACAAAGAGATAGAAGAAATAAGTTCATTGTTCAAATCACTTCATTGATTATACTAGTACGCAAGAAACTTGCCATGGCAAGTTTTGTGCAAGTTTACTGCAACTATACAATGAGTCGCGTTCTGTATTTACTATAATACGAAACAATAGCTGCGGCGGCGAATAAGCGTACGCGTTTTACCTGTAAAACACGATTTCATCTGCCGCCGGATTTACCGGTGTAGAACCGTGTGGGGCCGATGCCGGGAACTGGTGCAAATACTGCGGCAGACTTTACCGGTTCCGGACCCCGCGAGGCAAAATCACGGCGGGTGGTAAACCCGGCTAAGGTGGACCGCGTTGAAAACACTTGCGTCTTGAACGAGCCGTTGTCTTATAATAATAATAAAATATTGTATACTTCTAATTTAAATTTAGTACTCCCTCAAACAAATGTGCCCCTAAAAGAAACGCTATGCTATTTAAAAATAACTATGTCCAAAATTAGGCAACTCAAACAGGACCTCCCTTTAAAAGCTACCTTAATTTAGTTCACTAGTCAATTAAAACATGTATTTTATTGTGCTACCCTAGTAATATACTTGTAATCTGTTTCTTTCCAATAATTATTCAACGTGAATTAAATTCTTTGACAGGCAAACATTTCAGTATATTTCCAACGTTAAAATTATGTTTAATCCACGAATTTTCAATGCATGTGTGCTACTGAGGGATACTTTAAATATGTTTCTTATTCTGAATCAATATTTAACGTGAAATAAAAATTTTAAACAGATGAACAATTCAGTACTTTTACAACGTATATTTACAATGTATGTGTGCTACTCGGTACCCTAGTAATGCTCTTTAACTCTGTTTCTTGTTCTGAATCGTTATTCGGGACCAACGACCTAACTTGATAAGCACAGAATGTGAATCGAAAGTAAACAAAATATGTAAAGTGCACTCACACCACATCTTCAACTTAATTCGCTTCCACACTAACACCATCCCACCTTGAGCACTGATCAAATCATGCACTACCTTAAAATTAAACTGATCAGTACAGAATGTAAATCAAAAGTGAGCAAAATGTAATTTCCTTTACATTCTAATTCATAGGAAAACTTCATAAGTACACAATGTAAAAGAAAAGTAAGGAAATTGTGTTTCCTTTTTTAAAATCTAACTCATGAGTCCCTCGGTCCTTCAAACATAATTCATTACTTTTACAACGTATATTTACAATGTATGTGTGCTACTCGGTACCCTAGTAATGCCCTTTAAATCTGTTTCTTGTTCTGAATCGTTATTCGGGACCAACGACCTGACTTGATAAGCACAGAATGTGAATCAAAAGTAAACAAAATATGTAATATGCACTCACACCAGACTTTAAACTTATTTCGCTTCCACACTAGCACCTTCCCGCCCTGAGCTCCGTTCAAATTATGGACTACCATAAAATTAAACTAATCAGTACAAAGTGAGAATCAAGAGTGAACAAAATGTGATTTCCTTTAAATTCTTACTTGCTGGACCAATGGTATAACTTAATAAGTACAAAATGTGACTCGAAAGTGAACGAAATATGTAATGTTCCCTCACACCAGACCTTTAAGGTAATTTGCTTCCACATTAGCAACTTCCCGCCCTAAGCTCCGTTCAAATCATGCACTACCATAAAATTAAACTGATCAGTACAGAATGTGAATGAAAAGTGAACCAAATATGATTTCCTTTAAATTATAACTCATGGGACCAAGAGCTTGACTTCATAAGTACATATTGTGAACTAAAAGCAAACAAAATGTGCTATTTTTCTTTAAAATCTAAATCACAGTCCTTCAAGTTAGTTTTATTTCATATTAAAACTATCTTAGGCTGAGCCCCGTTCAAATCATACACTATCATAAAATTAAACTAATAAATACGGCCACTCTGCGGGTTTAATACTATATTTCAATTACCAATCATCAGTCAATCTCAACCGGTGCTCAATGCTATTGCTCAACTATATAACTGTTAGCATTACAGCACTGTCCCCCAAAATAAATAACCCGGAATTGGGTATTGCCTATAAGCATCTAAGGCTCATGCCAGGATACGGGAGGGCAATATGTCGGCCAGGGACTATTTTAAGATGCCATCCAGGCATTTGCTTGGTGTAACTGAGAAAAACCTCAGGGAACATGATTAACTGCTGGGATCCAACCCAGGACATTCCAAATGCTACATAAACGCTCTACCACCGAGCTACGGCGGCACACTAAAAGTTCCATAATCGAAACAACAGCCATAGGCTAGTATTAACTAACCTAAAGACTTAAATTTTATTTATGACCTTTTGGTGTCTAAGGCTGAGGTCAGGATCAAGGAGGGTAAAAAATTTCACAAGGCGGCCTATTTTCAAAGTGCCATCTCATCATTTGCCTGGTGTAACTGAGAAAAAACCGGAAACAAAATGGTTCGTCTCTGGCATCCAACCAGGGACCTTCCAAAATGCTACATGAACGCTTTAGCACTGAACTACGTCTGCTTTTAATACTATATTTCAACTGTTAAACCTTAGCCAGGGCCGATGCTAAATGCTATCACCAAATTACAAATTTAAATTAAAATTAATTTTTTAAGCCCCTCCGGCTCATCCGCGGATACGGGTGGGCAAGGTGTTCGTCATGGCATATTTTTAAGGTGCCATCCCCCTATTTTCCTGTGTAACTAAATCAAACCTCAAAGAACATGGTCAGCCGCTGAGATCCAACCCGGGACCTCCTAAATGCTAGGCAAACGCTCTTCCACTGAGCTACGGCGTCTCAGTACTAACTTATGACTACTACGTTTTAACTATTACTGAGCTACACGTGAAAAGCATGATATTTATATACATAAGTCTTCATATTTTTCAATGATGCATCAATTCATAAACGTTATCTAGACTAACGAAAGATAGAATCAAACTTACCAGATGTAAAGTTCAACTTTAACTTCAAAAACCGAGTACTCACACGGTGAATCATCAAGTTCAGATAAATAAAAAGAGAGAGAGACACGGTAAAATCAGAAAACACTTTACATTCCACAAATAAAGTGATATGTTATATTCAAATTCAATCTCTTTTTATATTAGAAGACTGACGCCCTCCATCCAAGTACGTATTTTCATTTTTAACTTATATAAGGTTAAGGAATTTCAAAAGGCATTTTATATTCAAATCTACATTGATCATTTTCATTTCAAGATTCTTTCATTGACAATTGACATCACCTTTCAATTATTTTATGCATTCCCATCTGAAATGCAATTATAAGAAATCGATCACCTACACATTCCTACATATCATCAAAACGCAATTAGAATCACGTTATGCTTTCTACCAATGCCAATCTTACTCTCATTTTTCTCAATTACAAGTATCTCGAAATTCATCAATAGGAAGAAACATTCCAGATATACAAAACATTTAGGTTTCACATATTTTAAGTAATTTCTTCCTAATGCGTTTACTCAAAACAGCATATTACAATTTTCAAAAACGACTTTCAGTCAAGCTTTCTTCACTTTCAGGTCATCCCTAGCAGGGAAAAGGGGTATCTAGACATTCATTTACCTTTAGCTACCAATGTCATAGAAAGTATTTCTTCCTCTACAGCCTGAAGGCGACACCACCCTCAAAAGAAACAAAAATATCTATTTGGGTTAGCCCCTTCAAGTATCAATATCATCACATAGTAATTCCTCTGCACCCCGAAGGAAAAGAAGTTTTACCGTGTTTCAGTTTGAATTCCATAGCGGAAGCGAGAACATCTCCGGTGAAGAACAAGAATTCAGGTAACGTTTCAACTTATGATTGCAATAAGAAATACGCGTAATAAAGTGTAACCCATATTAGAATTTCCTAAACAATTTTTTGTTCATTATGTGTGAGCATATAATACATTCTATCTTATTTCACATTATTAGTTTCCTCTTTCTGCAAATCTAAGCCTGCTAGAAAGAAACGGATTTCAAGACCTCCCACCCTAGCACTCATACGTTGAAAATATATGGATTAATCGTAATTTTAACGTTGTAAATGTACAAAAATGTGTACGTGTTTATTATTTTATGGTCTTTAGGCATCTAAGGCTCATATCGGGATAAGGTAAGGTAAGGGAAAGGGAGTGGGAAGGTTTCAAAACTTGGAGGCAATTACTCTTCTTGTGATTTAGATTACCTAATAATGATTGAAAATAAATATGTTCAAAGCAAGAAGCGGACGATGAAGAAACGGGTTCAGTTAGCGAAAACAGATAATGGCTACTGTTTACTAGTTCGTAAGATGCGTGCCTTCTAACTGAACAAGTAATATTCTATTCTCATTCCACCTGTCACATCACAGAAATCCACACTGTTCAGAACTGATTTAAATTCAATTTTATTTGATACCCTCCCTAGTAGCACACAATTCGACCAGGTCAGCAGATATAAGTTTCAAACCTGGCCTGGCCGAAATTATACCCAGGAATATTTACCCTGGCCTGACCAGGAGGACTAAGCAGAATTTTTAACAATTTCCTTCGTTTCAACCACCAGAGATTTCAGCCGGATTTTCTTTTTCAGGGGTGTAAAGTCAAAATTCAGAGAACATCATTAAAGGTTTAACCGCAATATGGTAAAATTAAGTTACATTTCGAACGTGTAATTAGAAATGTCCGATCCGTTATGGAAAATTCTCGATATCCAAGGTTCAGTGACGTGCAATGGCTAAAAATTAGGAAAAGATGCGTCAATAACCTCTAGATCACCTCTCTTAGAACATTATCGAAAATACAGTTTCCATAAAAGCATAATGTTATAATTTCACCGCCATGTTCCAGAAAATGGATCCAAAAGCCGCTGGCATTAAAAACTAAAACGGTCAATAGCCTATTTAATACCATCTA